>JAQIWN010003224.1:0-13627 GCA_034699025.1 Entomobrya cf. arborea Gr-Col-00668
TACCCTTAAATGTAAAAAAATACTGTATACTTAATTCATACACACTGTCATGCTGCATATACCAGAGAGCTCTCAGAATTTTCTTTGATGTTTCATTATCTTGAGGCAAGATATTTAATTCTTGTTTCTTGTTATTGAAAGGGAATGAATGACATTTGAATTGTGTGTAAATTTGATACTTTTTCATTTTCCTGATTCAAAACTCTTTGAAATACTTAATTTTTCCCTATTATCATTCTTTTCGATAAATTGAATTCTAAAATTACTTAATATATTCTCCAGTTTAGTTTTAACAGAAACGAGGAAAAAATATGGAAAAATCATTACTCTCTTTGGTTTTTTCTGAGTTTCGAATTTTCTTTTTTTGAATTTGTTTGATGGGTTTGAGATTGAGATCAGCATCATTTTTATCGACCGTCGGCCTCTGAGCATCCTTCATCATCATCTCACCTTGTCCAAGTGACAGCGTTGGGTCAGTTTTGCAAGACGGTTTCAATTGAGCATTGCAAAGATCAGTATGATTGCAACATTGTCGACCACTACATCCCGGGCCGTCATGAACACTATGATTACATTGTAATGAAGATCCAGGTGGTGTCAACTGAGAGTTTGCCACACAACTGTAATAAAAAACGGTCACAAAAATTCGTACAACAACAATCACTTCAAGTTCATTCCACTAAATCTCTAAAAACTAGTAATCTTGTCTTTTGACAATTTTTACTTTCTCTAACATTAATCAATTCAAAGATTATTATTATTATAGCAGCGTCCTTTGGCTTTTTAAACAAAACAATCTCTAAACTCAGCATTTGCATTTTTGTCAAAATCTATTTTTTATCATCAAAAATAACAAGCTTGAAAGAAAACTGGGTTTCAGGAAGAAAAAAAAGGGTTTTCGGTGTTATTATGAAAGCATCATATAAATTAAATGTTTGAACTAATGTGATACGAACTATGTGAAAAAATATTTTAGGTATTTTTTTCATGAATGCAAATAAAAATTAACCCCTTTCTTTTTTTGAATTATTTCTGGCATATTTTCCCTTATTTGTCAACTCAATCAACAGCATACATGAAAACTCCTAATAATTTAATGCTAATGTGTTGAATAAATTGATACTAAAGACTCGAAATTTATGGTAATTAAAAAAACAATTAGTTATTCGTCACCACCACCACAGGCTATTACGAAAAAAGGCTCCCGAATACCTTGTAGCGAAAACAAAACACCCCGACTGTATATTGTACAATAGATTATGATTTTCTTCTATTTTTTACAAGTTTTTACAAAACTAGAAACTATTTACAAAATATGCAAAACCCTGTGAAAAGTACATACATTGTGTGTGACCTTAACAAAGATATTCTTAGGAAGAAAGGTGTAAAGGAACTATACACTTCTAAAAAAGTCAAAATGCCGATTCATCATCACATTTCATGGGTACCATAAAAAATACACGATAATAGTAGTAGTAGTAGTATTCTTGCACAAAAAATTACTCATTATGATTGGTAAAGAGCTAATAAAAATGATAACCGTGAAAACGTATTCTATTCTGAAGAGCAGGTATAGTGTGAATTCTAAACGATGACTGACTGAACTGTGTTCTATTTCCAGTACCTGGGGGACTAGGCTTGACATGTAACTCAGGTTTTAAATCTGCATTGCACATGTCTACATCTTTGCAGCATTTTATGACAAATGTTTCATTAGTTTTCTGCGAATATTCACACTGAAGGGGTTTTTCGGGTGGGTAAAGCTCCTTCTGATCCAGGCACCTGTTACACATGCAGCCAAATGTATGGTTTATTAGTCGACTTTCACTATCTGTACGGTTAGCTTTATGACCAATGATATACAAATATATCTGGTGTTCTGAATATGAAGATAAGCTAAACTACGCATACTTTCTCTAATACGCTGTTTTTAGGGGAAGCTATGCTATTCTGATGCCAGAAGATTTTATTATGAGTCGGTAATACAATCTCCCTCCATTTAGTAAGGTGTTTTAGGAATGATGATTATTCCTTTCCTACGCGCATTTTAACAAATAGATAGTCGCCTTTGCCAATCGTTTTGCAATGCTTTCTTAAAATATACATAAATTTAGGGCTAGTGCTACTTGGGAATAAGTTAGTTTTAAAGTTATTTTTGCCTGTCACTAATTTGACTTTTAAGATCCACTTACACATTATGCTTTTTTAAATTCTTAATTCATAATATGGTCTTCTGAATTAAGGTAAGCACTTAGGATTTCGTTGAGGAATTAATAATAATTTGTGGTTAAAGAAGTGTGCGAATTCTAAAATTGAAAATGTGGAAAGCCATGTATTTATCGTTTTACAATTACAATACAACAGTGTCCTTTTAACAGGTTATGTTATGTTACCTACTATTTTCCTATAGCTTATTTTTTACAAGATTTCCTTGTTGTTCGCAGCTGCATCCTTTTGATGCGTCATAGGTAGTAAATAAAATATTCAATGGAATCATTTGCTTTTCTCTTGCAATAAAAATATGTACTTCAAAATTCTAGTTAATGACCAATATTCTCGTAAACTTAATTAAACAGTCAACTTAAATTTTCATTTTTTATGAGTGCAGAACTGAAATAGCAAATGAACTGAAAATAGAATACCTATTGCAACACACTTTTAATACATTGCTTAATCATTTTTAATTTCGAGGTTGCAACGAGCAAATAAAAATATAATTCATTAGTCAATATTTTGAAAATGAATAAGACTGTGTGCACATGAACTCAACCTTATGAACGACTGACAGAACGGCATGAATCTTGTTTTAAATTTTAATGATGATCTCTCAAAATAAAATGTGTTTTGATAAAACCAGCTAACGGCTTTTATCGTACAATTATCATGATTGTAATGTCTTTCGTGGCTATAAATTGTAAAAACGTTCATGCTTAAGTATCTATATTATCGTGTGACTGTGACTAATGGTACATGGTACACATTCGGTCCGAAATGCACAAATATTCAAAAAACAAGATAAGCAGTTTCGCAGGCGTGTTAAAAAGTAATTGTTCGAAACGCATGAAACGTATTTTTCCCAATCTTAGAAATGAAATTACAATTTATGTATACTGTGCCATAATACTTATGTAAACAATTCATACAGAATAATACGATACTGATATTGACTCTGACTTAATCCTCCTTTATTACTTTTCTCTTTCGAGATTTTCAAAATGCATCATCCAATCCAAGTCAGTAAACACAAACATTGAACATAAACAACGATGGCAATCATGAGCCATGCGTTAATATATTATGTAATGCAGCGAAAGAAAAGAAATCCATAAAAAATATCATTTTTCCTCACAATTTTTTTTATTATGGATGATAGTGGCAATTTAATATTCGCGATGGTGCCAAAATGCAGTCATCATTATCATCTCCTCGTGTTATAAACTTAGAAAATCCTCTCATCTTATTTTAAGACATTCAACTTTCTTAAACATCTTTTTTTATTTTGTCTTAAAACCACACAAAGATGTTTTTAGTATGACTGTTACGTGATCCTTAAGTAGCATTCAAATGGTAATTTGATGGATTATGTTTATTGTGAATTTACTATAATATTCTTGTTTATAATGTGCTTATTTTTCAAGAGCTACCCGCTACTGCAAGAAAACGTATCATTTGAGGTGCCATTTATGCAATAACAGTGTCATTTTCTACAAATTGAATATTTTTTCTTACAAATCTGTATCATCATCACTGCTGCATGCTGCAAAGCAACAAGTCTCCTGTCTCTGTCATTATTGTACCATTCTAAAAAGATTATATCACGTCAATTCATTCATGCCTATTGACAGATGACGTGTGTACTTTTGCCCTCTTCCAAGGTTCTTCTTCAACACATTTTTAACATATTCATTATTTTTACAGTGCCTAATTTTCCGGGACAATTTCGCATCAAATTTAATCTTTAATTTTAAGCACAACTTTTTAATGCACTCCTTCCCTGTGTGTTTTCTTTATCGCGTGTGTACGCCAGTACACTAGTACACTAATGACTTTGATTAAAGTTGCATATTATGCGTATAACTTCCTATTGTATAATTAAATATTATGCATTTTTACTACTGTTTGGTGTTAGTCAATAAAATTTTTGTTAACAAAACAAACGCGTAAGATAAAAATAAAATAAAGTAAAAAATAAAACTCATTAGAGTATAAAAAGTTGTTTCGTTTCATAACTAGCAAGCTAACTGGGTATATTACAAAATGACAAACACAAACTGAACAAAAAACCTTGTAACTGTATTATATACACCATGATGAGTCACGTTACTACTTTTGTTATTGCTTCAGTAAACGCGAAAAAAAATACTATCAATCGTTTTTGTTTTATATAGTACAGTATAAATTAAATTATATTTACACTCATTTAGCTCATATATAAATTGTTTGTTTGAAGTGGAAACATCCTCAAAAAAATGCGTAAAATTTCAAACAGGTTAGCATTGTAGCAGCAACAGCAGCAGCAGCATTCAATTCAATTCAAAATCATCATTAAAAAGATTAACAATTTAAAAAAATTATCAAAGGGGATTAATGGGAATATGATGAACGGGTCATTTTTCAAGGAAACTATATTGGTTTTTTTTCTGCAACAGAAATTGTATAACAAGGAAATATATTGTCCATTGATTTGATTTGATCGTTGATCTACTTTGAGTTTTGTTGGAATGTTTTCAGTTTTATATTTAATACACATTCTTTTTTCCATCGTGTCATTTTGCATGCTATGCTATGACAAAAAAAATCATCATCATACTCATCTCTCTCATCTCATCATACACGATCTCCAGTCGTTCTCATCCATACTTTTTTCTTACACATTTCAAAACGGAATTTTTGCTTTTGCTGCTTTTGTGCTTACCTGACTGATCTTTAGCCCTATCTTGAGGAAGCAGTTTTAGTCTTTTGCCAGCATTGCAAAAGTCATGGTCTTGACAACACGAGATTACAAAGTGCGACTCATTTTTTCGACACCATACAGGATTCTCAGGAGGGAAACTATATTCCGTTGGAAGGCACCTTTTTATATGCAAAATCATCATTTTTTAAATAAGAAAAAAATATAAAGAAAATATGATTCTGTAAGCAGAAAAAAATCAGTTAATGGCAGAAAAATAAAGTGATCATGATCATGTAAATGCACTTACACATTAGATTAAAACATAATAATATGCCACATGAACATGATGAACGATGCGAACATTACAAACCAATCAAATATGTTGTCAAGTATTTTTTTACGTCTGCTCTGCTACAAATGAGAATAAAGTACTTATTGCTCCCCATAATTTGATTGTTTATGATATTTGCTCTTCTTTAATGATAATATTGAAATCTTAAATATGCGATGAACTTATGACAAGTAATTTATCTTTTTACATGACTTGGCGAAATAAATATACTGTGCAAAAATTACATGAATATATAAAGCATTGAACATTGTAATATGTCATACATTTTTATCACCAAAAATTTTAACTTTGAATAACCATGATTTTTGCCATCACATTAGCTATTCAGTAATTCAGTAGAAAAACAAGATGAGTTACACGTGAATTCTGGACTCACTGCTAATGCGTAATAACGTAAGGAAAGTCAGCTTATGCATGTTTGGCTATGTAACAACTTATTAGCGATTCACTCCGTATATATTTTTAGCTTAAAGCAGTACCAGAAGAAACTGCAAACCGATGCAGAAAAGACCTGACTGGATAAGACGAAAAAAGCTGACTTAAATATATGTGCCGACGAACTAGATAATAAAAAAGTCGTATGCCTCATCTTCATCTCATCATCATCGTTCGTCAGATCTATTCAGCTGTGAGTTTACCCTGTCCATAATATACATATCTTTATGACCAGATGATCACTTTGCATAATTACTGCTCAGACAACTTAAGGCTAAATCGAATAAAAAAATACTTTCAATTTTTTTCTTCTTTCTTTAAATCTGATTGGTAACGTACATTCCATGTTAAAAAATGCATAAATTCTGCAAAATCGCTAAGTGTTAAGAACTAACTCGAAAATTATTTTTTCCCATGCTCTTTAAAAGCTAACAATGCAAAAAATCATTGTATAGTATTTTTCATGTTTGCCTACTAGTTTTTCTAATTAATTCAAGGATATTTTTTTTACGTTCTGCAATTTTAAATTTTCTTCCGTTACATGCATGGATGATGCTTAGATGAAAACCTGTTTTTATTAAACAATAGCATATTTTTTACATGTGACTGTGACAAGCCTGCAGTTTGTTATTTTAAGTCGAAAGTCTCACTGGAAGCGAAAAAATATACACAATTGAATTGAATGTGAATGCATATTATATACATTTTGTCAAACGAACGAAAAAGTAATATTGATACTGATACAAAAAAGTTGAATGCTTATTTTAATCTTTATCTCTCTCTGATTTTCAGATGTACTACATCTTGTTTTCTTTTTTTGTTAACTTCATTTTTCCTGTTATACAGCAGCAGAGATGCAACGATGCATAACTAACTGTCTAAATTGAAATTTTTCGTTGTGCACTTCTCTACCACAAGTAAATAGAATAAATGCAAAAAAAAAGTTTCATATACAAGATATTTTACAGTGTTACATTATTTGCTAATGTGCTATTTTAATATGCACACGTTATGTTACGTCTTTTACTTATTAGCACGTTTATCAGTTAGCACAATTTTCACCATTCCTAATGACGATGATCACGCTGCTGTGTAGTATGAAATGAAAGGAAAATATTATGTGCTTTACAATGTGCTGTGATGATGACCTACACAGTTCACTCTTCATTGAATGTTTATTCTCTCGTTGTTTTGTGCAAATAAAAAAAGAATTCATCACACCAGAGCAGATGTAGTTTGATACAATGAATGAGTGATGTAAATAGCCATCTACAATGTGATACAATGTAGCACAGTTTAAGAAAACAACCACTATACAATGTTTAAATGTTTGAATAACGAATGGCGCCTACAAAGGCAGAAAATATGATAAAAAAATTATCAATTGACTTAAATAAACTACCTCGCATACTTAACAGACCACACGACGAGCGGCGGCGCGACTAATTATGTTCATAATATCTTTGTACAAAAATGCAATGTATGAAAATGAAAATTATGATCATATCATGATTTTGATGATGCGATGGTGTTCATTGATCCCAAATTTTGATAAAAAAAAGTGGGAAGAAAAAAATATACTGTTTTATAATTAAACCCAAAAGCTTACTTGTGTCGATCTGCTTTTTTACGCTCTTTACTACCCAATTAGCTTACCGATAAGAATGGACGACTTTGTCTGCCTTCTCCATCGATGTTGTCGTGAAACAGAAGCCATCCGTTTCACAAGTGTTGTTCGTATCATGGCAAATGTCACAATAACACTTCAGCCCTGCAAAATAATAAAGAAAATGGATGTGTTGCATAATGAAAAGGTACTTGTTTTCTCACAGGTAAAAGAATCGTAGAGATGAAATCATGTCAAGAGAAAAAAAAATTAATAGGTATCCCTTACCATTGACTAGAGAGAATGATGAGACGCAGATGAGAAGAGTGAAAAGAAGGAACCCTCCATTAAATTTGGGAAGAAATAAGACCCTACTGATTGTAGTAGTCAACATGTTTGCAATCTTTTGTTGTTTTGCTTTATTCTCGGATTGAACTTCCTTAAATTTTTGTTGTAGTTGTAAATGTGTACTTTTTCTAAGCGTAGTATTTATATATTATGTTTTATAGTACATTATTTACAGTTGAAAGTTTACAAGGAGTTAATTTTTTTTTTTTTGAGAAAACTGGTCGGTATTACTGGCAGTATATTGTTTATTGATGTTATTTTAATGTCATGGCTTGCTCGATGGCTCAATATTTCACTAATTAGTTGTTCTAGATTGTATGAAGATATAAGAAAAGTTCTCGTGTGATCTTGGTTTTGCTCCAGTCCAGTCCAAAAAATGTAAACAATTTATTGTTTTGTAGAGCTTCCCAACAAATCAAATGTCATCAACTTCCTTCTAAGGTTTATTTTTATGTTGTATAACAGTTTGTTGGGTATGGTGTAGAGTGGAGTTTTATTTTTGGGTAAATTGCACCATTGAATTCACCACAGGCATAAGGAAGATAACCTTAATAATAACTGTTTCTCGTACGATGACGAAGAAGTACAGTTGGTGTAATATTTTGTATGCTGCTTTGTGGTTTTCAACCACTATTTTTTCTTCTAAGTTCACACATTTTGATTACGGGAATTTCGAAAGGAAGGACAGTCCTTCCCTTTTTCTCCAATCCATTTCCTTGTTATGGGATTTCCAACCAAGCGACAAATATCGTTGCTGATGTTAAAGATTACGTTTTAATTTAGGTTTTAATTAATTTCCAAATTAATCGTGTTGGTTTAAGGAAATTGGATGAGGGAGATGCATAATATTTTTTTCTTCAGATCTTTTTAGTCTAGACGCTAGACAGACAATTTAAGGTAAAAAATCACTGTTTTCCCAGACCTGAAACAAAATTGAAAAGCGACTATTTTAAAAGGAAGTCAAATAAAAAAAGGAAAACAATTTCATAAAATAACAAAGTCTTGTGGCCTTTCATTTAAGTATAGGATGACGATGAACGTAAATTTAGTATTTAGTTTTAAAATGATTTATGAGGATGATAACGCCTCACCATCACCTATAATGGTTTGTTTTGAGCAAAAGTCAAAAGTTTGTGGAGGTTTAACAAGCGATTAATAAATTAAAACCGTGCACATTATTGTTGTGCTACTTAATATTGAAAATAGATGAAGAAGAGAAAGCTTGAAAAGATATCCTCATAAAAATTAAATACGTCATGCCAAAAAGGATGAGGCTTTTAAAGGAAGCCATAAATTTTATTTTTATGCCACCTAAAAACCTAACCACATTTTTAATGGATTGTTTATATAACTGGCCTAAAATACGTATTCATGGGAAAGGGTACATTAAATTTTTTACTTACCGAGAATATTTCTATTTATCCTTGTCATTGCTCCTTCTTATTTTCGAATTGTTAGATGTAATATCTTATCTCTCTATGTCAATCGCAAAATTCACATTATAAGTTCAAAAATTTTCACAGGTTTTAAGGAATAGTTCAGTCTTTAGTCAATGTTTGCTTTAATAGTTTGTTGCTGTGAATAATTCCAAGATCATAAATCAACACCTCCTCTTACGGTAGAACATATTGATGCACAAAGAAGAACACGGATTTTTAAATTTTAATTACTTTAAATTCCCTTGTCTGGTTTTCCACATAAATTCCACACAAAGTTATATACTGTATAGTGTATAGACACAAGTTAATACACAAAGAAAGCCACAAAGTCAGTGAAGATATTTCTCCGGACAATTACAATTAGCACCTTAAATTTCTATATTAAAATAATTCGTAATAGTACACTGTTTTATAAACCTCGGACTAAAAATCGTAAATGATTTTTATTCCATCAAGTTACAACGTCAAATTAGAAGTAACACAAAAGCCACTTTACCACAGTACTTTTCCAACAACGTTATCTCACAAATTAGGTAAGTAGGTACCGGCACTTCCGGAACACATTAAATGATATGATCTGAAGAATCACTTTCTCATCATGTCAAAGACCATTTTAAAGGTTATGAACCACCAAACGACATCACAAATGACTATAATGACCAGCACTATAAATTTAATACAAACCCTCTTTAAAGTTCATCACCTCTTCAAATTCCACTTTTAATTAAATTTCTTATCTTAATGTCTCTAAATGTCTTTAATAAAGTCATCACACAATACCACATTAAGTTTTATATTAAACAATTTGCCCTAATTTTTTGGCAAAATATTTCAGTTATTTCAGTTAATCACCAATATTAATTGCTGAATCAAATTGCTATTTGCGCAACACATTTTTTGGCAAATACATTTTTTTGCAGCTCTGTCCACACAATACAAACTGATCAAAATGACTAAATTCTCAGTGAATTCGAAATTCTCTCTTCTCCAAACTTTTATTCAAGCCCTTTTGGATATTTCTTTTTCCAAATTAGCTTATTAATTTTAACATTTTCTTTAAAGATTTCATTTATTTTATGTTATTAATTATACCAAAATACCTTATTTTGGTACATTTCAGACAAGAAAATTATCTTACAGACGGTATAGTTTTTTGTCCAAGTCGTCGTGTGTGTTTTTTGAAGGACGAAAGGAATGCAATGCATTTGAAAATACACAAATAGCATACAATCTTCCATTTACACAATCCTCACATACTTTTCTACCTTTAACATGAGTGAGATTGTCTGTCTGGCGATTCTCAAAGAAGATTTTAAAAGCGTGTTATACCAAATATATTTTTTATCATCATATGAGCTCTCAGTTTGCAATGGCTTTGTAAATCTAACCATATAAAAAAATACATTCATAACATCACACATTATATTACGGCTCTCTTGTGGGATCTTTATAGAAAAAGATTAACTTATAACATAACCAAAGTGCAATGCAATGTAACGTATCATGATAGAGGCAGACAGACTGATCTATAAACAGAGCAGTAGCGTTATTACTAGTGCTGCTCACGTAATGTACATAAGTCTGTCTGGCTCGCTCAATCGAATCGTCTGAGAAACTCTCTGTAAAACTTTTCCTTTTTAACCAGCAAGAGAAAGGCTCTGTTCTGTACATCTATCACATCATCACACAAAATCACTACAGTCACAATGGTAGTTTCCCATATTCTTTTTAGTAGTAACAGTACTTATTTAGGTAGCTAGACTATATAACACCATACCACAAAAAATATTCTCCAACAAACCTGGTTTTGTGTGGCTTTCCTTCTCTCTTTTGTAGTGTAACATGTGCTTTACTTATACACTTTATTTCAGAGCTTTGTGTGGTGTACACTGTAAGTACAGTGGAAAACCAGACAAGGGAGTCGTTTATTAGAGACGAGCAGACAAATTGGTTGATGTTGAGTGAAGATGATGTAAACGTTGTTTTCATGCTTTTTTGTTGATGTTGTTGAGTTAACGTGTGGAATGGAAGGCACCCTGATTCTCCGTTTTTTTTGCATTTGTTGCGAAGATGTGAAAATGTAAAGAACTCAAGTTTTGTACTCTTTGTTGGTCGTGATGTGATGTGGTGTTGTTGTGTGTGAAAACTCTATGTAAAAAATATCTAACCTGCTTACTCAACCTGGCTGGCGTCTTTTTCCTCTGTTTTGGTGTGTGCTATGTAAAAAGTTAAATGAAACTTGTGCAAAAAAAAAACTGGCTTGTCTTCTTCTACACTGGCAAAATGTGAATGATGGCTTTTGTGCTGATATTTTCTCAATCTACTCTTTAGCTTTACCTTGTACTATGAGATGAGTTATTGTGTAAGTGTAAAAATGTAACTATTCATTTTTTGGCTACGTTTTCTATGTGTGTTTGTGTGAAGTGGTATGTTTTTCTATGCACTTTTCCTCTTTGACTATCGGTCGGTCGGTCTTGTTGATAAATATAAAATGCACCCTTAACCAAATCCCAACTAACTATATATACTAGCTAAAAAAGAGACAACCTATCGGCTAAGCGTACAGATTGAGATTGGAAGAGAATCCCAAACTCGTGCTTCCCTAAATATACTTTTCTGATACAACATGATGATGTGATGGTGTGTGGTGGCGATGATGATGGTAATAATTGTGTTGGAAATGGAAGTAGAGATGATGGAGAAGATGAAGAAGAAGAAGAGATAAAAAGGAGTGAATGTGGAGTCGGTAGTCGAACTGACTGATGGGGAATGAATAGAGTGCATAACACAAAAACGCAGGGCAGATATATTACAATTTTCTGAATCTGAATCTTTTCTCGGTTTCACATTCTTCTAAACTCTCAGGACTGTCAGTGAGTGCATTACTATAACATGGATATAAACATGTCGTATAAGCGTATGTAATATTATCTCCTTTTAAACTTTTACAATCGCAAAAACGTGGTGGATGATGAAGGTGGACAAGGTTCTTTACTTCAATGTATTTTTTTTTTTGCAGAGGTACATATGGAATGGATATTAATATATGTATAAGGAACATGGGCATGGAAAAGATAAAAGTAAATAGAAAAAAAGGGGGCTTGCTTTATGAATTCATGTGAAACTTTTTGCACCCGCTCTACTTTACATGTATGACAAGCAAATAATGAACATAGAAAAGAAAAATATTTCGCGTAAATGCTGCCCTGTTTCTTTTATTTTCATACCTATGAAATGAAAAGCAAAACAGTCGTGTTGAGTTTATCATGCATTGGCGATCGTTAGTTATTTTCGTCGGTAAGTTGTAAATTTTATGAGGAGACAAGCTCCCAAGCTTAACTTTTTTTTAGGTTTTGTTGAAAGAGAGCTTTTGCTATGATTAGGAATACTGACTACTGACTATGATGGTGATGTGATGTGATGGAGGAGGGGGATGGGGAATGCAAAAGGATGCTAGTTTGCGAAGTGCTAATAAAATTGCAATCGGTGCAAAATTTTCATCTTAGCGTTATGTGTGAACAGGCTACAAAATGTGTGATATGCTGATTTGATATGATAAACTGGATGTAGATTCCTTTTTGGTCTTGTGTATGATTTTAGATCTTAGATTTACATCACACATTGATGGACATATTACTTACTTCCTTACATCCTGTCTATTTTGTAGACCATGAATAAGAAGTAAGTTAAGTATATGAATGCACAACAACAAGGGATATAAAAATGTCATAAAAAGTATTAAAAAAATGGAAGGATAAGACACAAGGAAAGATGAAAGCTACTGAAAAGCAAGTTGAGCTCATCGACCGACTGCCCTTTGTTTGGGTAGCTAGGTGGTTAGCAAGATATCTTTGATTTTTTATAGTATCACTTCTTATTTCTCAATGGAATTTAGTCAACATGAGTAGGTATGGCTAGTAATAAGCTGATCTATTGACTTTGATAAAAGAAAATACTCCAGCAAAGAACGAAAGATTAAAATGAAGGCAATAAGTGACAGACAAGGCGCTCTTTCCAGAAAAAGATATCTGGAAAATTGCGTAACCTAAAATGTTAATTTGAGGAGAGCTAGACTTGCTTCGTAGTTTTTGTCTTGTTTTCCAGGAGAAATTTGTTATCTTTAATCTTGTCTGCAATTTAAATATGCACGCGTTGCAATTTTGAGATGCAAGTATCGTTTTTTTCCCGGTGTGCATGCATTTGTGTAGTGATTTCAAGCGAATTTTGTAATTGGTAAACGTGTCAGGTTTCACCTAAATATGTAAAATATAGAGATTATGACAGTGGGCTAGTCGTATCCTGTAAGCATACATTTAAATTCAAAATTCTACAATAAACAGAAAGCTACAAAAGCACAGGAGTCTTAAAAGTTTTCCGATAGGACATAACGCTCAAACTCAAAGCTATTGATTAAGTATACATATCTCTGAAATGTAGATATGTCCTTGCCATATTTCATTGCTTAAAATTCAATGCTGTGACCACAATTTAATTAACAAGAACAATGAACGTGGAAGGCGGAAGATTACATGAATAATTACTTTGTTTATTAA
>JAQIWN010003225.1:0-13626 GCA_034699025.1 Entomobrya cf. arborea Gr-Col-00668
ATTAAGTTTAAAAGGGTTAAAATAGAAAACGAGTGTGTGTGATGATAGGAATGTAAGGTCTGTCATTCAAATGATAAGAGAACTACACACTTTTGGTTTTTATTTTCAGGTAAGAAATATATTTCTTTAAGAGATTTCTTGACGTTGACAGTTTTGAAACTGAACGGTAGGTTTAAAAATATCTTATAGCTTATCTTAATAAGGTGGTAAATTAATTTAACATGTGAGGTAAAATGATACTCTTAGATGAGATATATATAAGTTTACTTTATGGTCATATATGTGCATATTCTGGTTATAACACTTTAGGATTTAGAATTGTATTTAAGTCTCGTTTTACAGTTATCTTAAATTTTTGTACGAATTTTGCTTTTATAATCCATTCTAAACTGGCCGCTATCAAATCTGCGATATTTTAAATTAAGAAATTTTTAAAGCTTAAAAAATAGTGACGTACAATCCATGCAAAAAAAAATCGAAATAAAAACTAATTATTTCAAAATTTAAAGATTTATAGCTTATTATTCCCATTTTAATGACTATTACTTATTTCCCCTGAAAATCCATAAAATTGTTCACGTGTCCCTCATAAATCAACTTGCTAATTAACCTTTACTCAAATATCCTTATTATCTTGAAACATCATGAAATCATCCATATCTTACCCACTAAATAAGCTAAACAAGCACGTTTTATTTAACAATTTTTAACTGCTTACGTAATAAAATTGTTCATATTCATAAGTCAACCTTTAAATATCATTAAAAATATATTTGCGTGCAGTATTGATTCATTTTTTATATACGTTCACCTTCCACACATATTTTTATTACTATCGTGCTCACATAATAATCACAATAAAATGATCGTGTTTCTGCGTCTGATTTCATATTTGCTATACGATTTGACAAACAAATCATATTTATTCAGAAAGTGATATTTTATCCAAAACAGGTATGTAATTTATCATCTTTTATTAACCAGACTATCATCAAGAATAAAAATTATATAAGTTTTATCTGTTCGTTTTTATTTTGCTACAGAAGCCATATCAGATCCTCAAAACAAAACACACGCAATATTTTTTCAAAGATATTTTTTTAGGTACTAGATACTCACATATAATGCATACTAATGAGTGATCGACTAACAGGTTCGACAAGTATTTTATGTTTTGATGATGATGACACAAAATAAATAATACGCATTTAATTATTCACTTGACTCCTGTAAAATTGCATGCTCAACACTTTTTTCACACTCGGAGAGGAATCTTGACACTTTAAAAATTCTGTGTCATGTTTGGCTTACTAAAAGTGCAAGGAAATAAATTAAAAAGCTAATTTACCATTTTTGTAGTGCAAGTAAGCCGTTTATAAATAATTGCATGAAATGCACTTCTCAGAATTTATTTACAAAAATCATTATTTTGTTTTTGAGTCGTTCAAGTCTTCCAAATTTTCGAGATTTATTTTTATGCAATTTATTTTGTCAAATAAGTCATATCAAAACTATTTAAGTCACTAAGTTGAATTTTTTTTACAAATTTAAATTAAACTTTGGCTCTTACCTCTATCAAGTATCCTTCTAATACTCTTCGGATGACTACTACAATTCCACCTCCTATTACGAAACTGAAATTGGCACTCCGCTGTTGCAATTTGTGCTCCTCTTGTCGCCTCCCTTATAATTTCCGGTTCTTTGGTACAAAAGCTTCGAACTTTTCTCCTATGCCTTCCATTTCTTCCTCCACCCCCGACAACCATCCCACCACCCACCGTATTCCCATGGACAATAAAATTTGACGAGTCTTTCAAATTGTTATTGTTCGTTCGTCTATTTTTATTGCGACACATTCTCACCGGATCTAAAAGCACTTGGTGTGGATACTGATGAATATTATGACTTGAATAAGAGGATGACGACTGGGGAAACGGGCTGTTCTCAAATTTACGCCTTCTGCAAAAAAAAAATTAACAAAGCCATTCAAAATATTGTACAAAAATTCATTCACGAGAAAAAAACATTATCTCAAGTGCAAAAAAAAAACACTTTATTACGTAATCCATTTTTTATGGCTTGTAAATCATCCAATTTTTTTTTATAACGGCTTTAAAGTATGCTTAATATTTACTGCACTCATGCTTATATTTTTTCTTAAGTTTTTTTTCTCAACCCTTTTCTTTTTTTTAAGCTTGAAATAGTTTTGTGAAAATAATTGATGAGCTCCAGTTTCCATAGACAAGTAGGCATGCAGGTATTTCCTCTTTTAACCCTTCCTTCCAGAATAAAAAAAAACTTATCTATCAACTTGTGTGATCTTCTTTTTTTTTAGCTTATCTTATTTTTTATTTATTACCCTTCACCCTACTTTACCTTTAACACATGAATATATTTCCATTTAGCAGGGTAGCTGTAGCTCAGAAAAAAGTTCAGAGAATCATTTAACCCCTTCATGTTTATTTGAGGTGCATTTTATATGTAAGTGCATAGTAAAATCTGAACACCTGACCTGACTTTTTTTTTCAAGTTATCATAATAAACTTGTACAATTTCAAATTTCTTTGTTTTGACTGATACCAACTGACTGAAAAAAGTCCAGTAAGCACTTGGGCAACATGGCAACATACCAGAAAAAAAGTAATCTCAGCTTGTGGCATTAGCTTTAGGTTTACAGTTCACCTGTAAATAAGATGATAACGCATAATATCTTGTTGTACAGGTATGCAGCCAGGTATTTAATATATCTCTCTTTGGGTTTTTGAGATAATATGTTTATTATCCATATATACTCGTGTAATATATATATAATAGGTATACACCTTTTTCTTGTTCTAAATCTTGAGTTCATTTTCATCTTATCTCAATTTCATTAAGATTTAAATGCAACTTTCATGTACCAAAATATATATACAGTACACTAATCTTTTTTAAAACATGGTTTAAAATGATGATCTTTTTTTCTTGTTTAATTTCGATATCTACGATTTTTTTATAAATAACCAATGATAAATAAAATTTCTGGGGGGAATGTAGTATTGTGTAATTTTTTTTTCTGCAGAAGTTTTTTTTCTCTTTAAGTAATAGGTGGTCTGTCTTTTTTTTTTGGAATAGTGAAAGGATGACTTTGTTTTTGTGTGTGGTTCAAAAGGTCGTAAATTGTTTTTCAAATGTAAACAGACGTCGACGTCACGTCATCATGACTCATTCTAACTGAAAAAAAATACTGACGATAATCCAAATCAAAAAAAAATAGTTTGGTTGAAACAAGTAACACTAATTATTAGTATTACTTTTAAAAAAATATGCTCTAGTAGTCCACTACTCTCTTTATATTTATTGAGGAAGTTGTACGTTTTTCCAGAAAAAAAAATCTTTCGAAGATTTTTTTTGTTTCAAATAATCAATGTAAAAACCCAAGAATAAACTAGAGAGTTAGGTGCATTACATGAAATATGATGTTTTGACCTTTCATAACATTGATTCCCAAACTAAAAAAAATTGAAGATGTATTTCTGGAATATACACTTATGTGTATACAAGTTATATATAAATATAACGTATTATTTTTTTTGTGTTTTACAAGCTTTAATTTAGAACGCGTGGAATGCACACGCTTTTCATTTAGAAAAACAGCAGAAGAAAAAAATACATTTTAAGCCTCTTTTTTCTTAAACGAACGTTTTAAAAGCTCAATAATGATACTGTTCACTAGTCTGTAATTTTCTATTAAGATGAAAGAGCTGTAATTATAATTGTTTGTGGTCTTACCCAGACTATTTTAAGGGAGGGATACTTTTAAGGTAAATTAGGAGACTTGATATTTCTTAGGTAAGGTATGCAGACAAAGAGACAGAAAAGTATTGGATCTGATCTGTACGATTATGTTACTTAAGTTGATACAAAAAATAATCGGCGTTGCAATAATGCAATTTTTTTTTGTTCAATTCATTTATTTTTGCATTTAATCCAAATAAACTTCATATTTCTTTATAAAATCGTGAGAGTTAAGCAAATAAGTGAATATTTTCACTATGAGATCATCCCAAGCAAAATGTTTAACTCACACGTTGACTTGACAGTTGACATGACAGTAAGACACGGACATGATCTTAAAGAACACGATTTTTTTCTCTCTCTCACTGATCCTGTCTGCTGATTATTGTGCAATGCGTGTAAAATTAATATTGTGTATTTTTTAATGAAAAAATGTATTAACCACAGCCTTCTTTTCTTTTTTTGGCCACCCTGAGTGTATACCGTGTTCAAATGTTCACTTTTTTAGATTTGTTTGATGATGTCAATGTATTTAACATTTAATTTCATTTTTGGGTACACTCACTTGCCACTGACATTTCTTGTAAAAATAAATGATATTTTTAAGTAATAATCGTTTATTATTATAGCTCATGTGAGATATGGGTGTGCATAATTATCTTTTTGCATTGAATTTACTGAATGACATTGACATTCTCCTCAAAAAAAAAAACATTAACTTTGACTTGTATAAGATTAAAAAATTAAAAATGCATTTTAAGATTTACTTTCGAATAACCAAATATATACAATTTTTTGATGATGCTGCTGCTGTTTCAATTTTGTTTAATCATTTATCACCTTTTTTACTTGGTATTTAAGCCTGTAAGGTAATAAAAAGGCTTAAAAAAAGTGCTTTAAGGAAAGAATATTGAATGTAAAGTAAAAAGACGTAAAGTCAGGATAATAATAATGCAATGAACTGAACACAATTACCCTTAAGGTGTGTTTATTACATGGATGGATAGATATAATAATAAACGTAAGTAATATATATATATTATTACAGACGTTTAAGTTGTGAAGCATCTTTGAAAAAAATTCATTTTTTTTTTCCTGTTCAAAACCAAGATGAAGTTTATTTCGGCGACTGGAATGAAATGAAAATAGAAAAAAAGGCATAACGTAACAATGGACAAGGCAGACGAAAAGACAGACAGTCTCTATTCCAAAGTCCCCACAGAACAGAACAGAAAAATGTATCTAGCAATTTAACATGCATACTTTGTATTTTAAGGGTCTAATAAACTCAAAAGTAAATTTGTGGAACAAAGTTGAACAATTTTTTTGAAGATATTCAGTTCCGTTTTAAATTTAAATTTTAAAATTACATAAAACAACTTTAAGTAAACTATGTCGTGAACCTTTAACAGAAAATAAAAATGCACTCTTTTAAAATATAAAGTGAGGTATTTGATGATTCACCTTGAAAGACAGGTTATTATTATAAAACGATGATGATAATAAGAGAGAGATGAGTTGTTGAGAGAAATGAACTATGACAGAGGTTTTCGAATAATTTACCCTTTTTATATGACATCTCTTGACAATTTATTAATTTTTCGTGGTGAATTACAAGCCCGTAAATTTCAAAATATTCAACCAAGTTAATACACATAATCAACTGGACAGGTAAAAAACCGTAAACTAGGCCACGTTAAAAAGGTTAACCTTATCTTGTATAAATTTTTTGGTAAACGTTTATAATTTTTTGAATGACGTTTAAACCAAACTGTGTTTAAATTTTTTTGCACGTGTTGTTTTTGTTTATGATAAAAAAATTGTTTACAAAAAATATAAAAATTACTTACCCAGAAGCAGCGCCCGAAGAACACATTGGAATGACCAGAGTAGTGATGACTGACATAATCAGAAGCCCTATGAAATCCATTATTTAAATTTCATTCAGCTTCTAACTTAATGTTATATTTTTTCCGCTAATGTTAATATGTATATTTTTTTCTTCAGGTAAATGTGTGCTGATTGAAATCTGATATCCTTTTACAGGTTCGAGTGACGTTTACAGTTGTAAAAAGCTGAGTTGTCGTTTCGTTCACCATGATCGTCTTGACAAATTTTCTGGTTGTTGGTGTAAATCTTGTTCACTTATTTACCACTTCATTCATTACAAAAAAAATTTACTAAATTGTTACACGTTTTTTGTACAAAAAAAAACGTCTGCACTTGTTACATTCTTAAAGAAAACTAAGAAAAAATACGCCTTCTTGAATATATTTTTTTTCTATTTCATTAAGTTATTGTTTTAATGTTTGCCACTTCATAAAAGCCAAACGACTGATTTGACACGATCAATGCTCATTTTTTATTTATTTTTTATTGATAAGAAAAAAAAAACGTGACAAGTATGAATTTTTTACTCAAGAGTATATTTTAATTGTTTAGGTTTTTATAACCTTTAAATGTTCAGTTAAATATTTTTTAACGTTGAATTTGTGCAAAAAATATATTTGGTAATCAAAATTGTACAGCAGTGGTAACAACATCCGTGGTGTGTTTTTGGTTGTTTGTTTAAAAAGTGCAAAATCTCAGCAGTTGGTATGCAAAGTCAAGTCTCACTCAAGAGGGAAACTTGTTGTGTGATTTTTTGGTATTGTCTGCTGGTTTTACAATTGCACTGGTGAATAATATCTATAAAGAAATAAAAAAAGACAATAGGATCATGATAATGAGAAAGGGTTAAGTTTTAACTTAAAATTTAGATGGATATTCGTTTTTAAAAGATTTTGCTATATATTCTATATAAATATATATAAACGTAGTTATATTTGAATGAAATATATATGTAAAATGTATGTATATTTTGCATAAGAAGTTTTGTGAATCTTTTTTATGTGGAGATATGAGCTTGTCTGCATATAATTATTAGAAGAGTGACTATTTAAAATAGGTATATGCACAATTGTTAAATGGCAAAACAAGATGATGATTAAAGAAGAAAACTGGTTACTGGTTTATAGCCAATTATACAAGATGCCATATAGATAGAAAAACATAGTTCATTATCAAGAATGTAGTGTTTGATGGTGATGGTGTGTGTCTGTATACCTTGTAACATGAAAAACTTTATGAATTTAAATTATTAATATGTATAAAAAATATGAGTCTTATTACCTGCCTGAGAAGTTGACGATACGATACAAATGACGATACTCTGTTGGTATTTCACTTGGTAATATACATGCACGTGAACAATACAAAATAGTTTATGTGTTTGTGCACTTTTGTATGAATTGAATCGAATTGTTTGCAAAATCGTAAAGATAACAATGTATACGGTAAATGGGCTAGGTGACAGCTATTTTGCTTCTGGAATTTAGATTTGCACACACAAAAAAGATGACTGATTTGATTTATTTTTAAAACGGTTCTCTGTAAAAAAAAATATCTATCTTTTTTTGAAGAGTTCACTGAGTTTAGTTAAAACAATGTCACCTTTTATGGAAAATTAGGTGGATAAAATGTGTGTATTGTCGTCTAACATGCACAAATCACAAAAAAAATATCAGTCAGACAGCTTGTTACAGACGTGCAGATTAAAGATGACCATGGTCAAGATGTGGCGACAGTTGTAACACAATAAATTATATTCCAGTCAGTCAAAAAAGTTGTACTCGAAACGAAGAAGAAGTCCACAGTTTGCAAATGTTAAAAAGCCGGTTATTTTTTTTTTTGCTGGCAAAATTCGATATACTTTTAAGATTTTGCACTGAATAAAGTGTGATTTCTGTCGCGTCTGCGTTCACACTGCCTTGTTCACTGTGAAACATGAGACGTGTTTCAGGGGAAAAAAACGTGCTCTCTTCTTCTAAGCTGCTCTTCTGCTGCTGAACTAAACTTTTACTTATTCTGACTGAAAATCGTAAGATATTTCACAAAAACATTCACAATTCCTTCTATAATACACAGGTATCCTAAATAAAAATTCTGTTTTAGGTGCCTAGGTACCACCACAAAATAAAAGAAAAAAAGGACCTCCAAGTCTCTCAAAAAGCCTTAAAATTTTTCTTCACTTAGCAGTAATTATTAGGTATATACTTTTCCAAAAATCCAATCCAATCCAATGCACTATTTTTTCATGTATGTGTACCTTTAGCTTCCCACTGTCTCCTTGCCTTTAAGATGATAATGTTTGAAATGAACCCAGGAAATCCATTCCCACATCAAAAGAAGAAGAAAAAATTTCTCACTTTGTTAAGTTAAGTCACAAGGCAGCATTTAAGTGCAGTGCAGTTCTTCGTCTTTCTGATGAGCCTGAGTACTCCTCCTTCTCTTCTTCCAGCAAAACAGCAAAGAAGACCACCAAAATGCTTTGGTGGTTCTGAGGCTGGTTGTCCTGTCCGTTCGTTCATATTCTCCAATTCTTCTTCTCAGTCACAAAACTCAGTTCACAGTTTTCGTTCAAAAGAAAGCTTCCCCTTCTTCCTTACTTGCTTACTTGTCTATGTTTTGTCTATGTTATGGTGTGTATATCTCTTAGACATGTATACATACATATCTTATATATATTTTTGTATAGCTTTAACGTACCTAAGTATATTATGATTAGTATAAGAATTACACGATAATGATGAAAATTCTTCGCCTTCTTCTTCTTCCTGGCTTGTCTGGTTTGAGAAATAAATGCAGTAAAAATGCAACGTAGTAAAAAGCTAAAATTTTTGGTGCTCTCTCACGGTTATATTTTTTGAAAAGGTAAAAATGTGTAATGGACTTGTTTATTCCTTTTTAGCTTAACTCTTTACCTGGCTTGGCCTGGTCTAAAACTGACTTACTGCTTATTTGACAAATGAAGAAAAAAAAGGCAGAAGGCAAACAGTTCACTGAAAAAAAAGTGACTTGACTGATTATTGTGAACCTTCTTACGATACGATACGATGCGGCTCAGTTGACTTGTACGAACGAGAACTGAATTGAACTGAAAACTAAGTTGTTAGATGGATTATATTTTTTGGTGGATGTATTTTTGTCGTCGTTACTGATACGATAAAGGATAGAGATGATGATGATGACTACTGAGTGGGTATATCATGTCTTGAAATCTTAATCTGTTAAGGATTTTGAACTGAGCTGCTGAGCTGATATGATATGATAGCTAAAAGTTGACTTGATTTTTGTCTAGTCTATTCAATCTACACACGCTGAAGTTGATCTAATATTATGATCTTGATCTTTTCTTTATGGTTTATATCAAAAAGCAACTTAGAGGTAAATAAATGATATGTGTGATCTGATAAGTTGGGGTATGTATGTAATTTTTTTCTTAATAAATTGTCTATCTTTTTATGTTAGTGTGCACACGAGACCAGCAGGTTAGGACAGAGCAGATTTAAAGGAAAAAAAATGTAGACAAGTTATCACGACGATGACATGTTCTTGTGTCTTTTGACTGGCAAGCATGGAAAATACTAAGCAAGCAAGCATGCTGGACTGAATAATTAGCTTACCTGGTTTTCCGAGTCGAAAAATAGGGCTGTGTTATAATGATACTGTGTGTCATGTAAATATTTTAGAGTTTTTTTTGCTAAAGCGATTATAAATACCGAAAAAGAAAAAAACGTGTAGAAAAACGTATGATATGAACATGTGCTTATTCGTATATAAATCAGGTGTATAAATTTAAGTACCTTGAAAGAAAAAAAAATTCTTGGAAACCACTTGCTAAAGAATAGAGTGACATTGTCAAATATTTTTCAATCCTTTTTTATTATCATCACCATTCATGTTTTTGCCTGGTTCTTTGAGACTGATAGGGTTCAAATGGATTAGTTTAAAGTTAAGGATAAAAAAGGTCGATCGGAAGTTTTTATGTGGTGGATTTTTCGATAGTTTTATGGGGGTTTTCGGTGGTGGAGGTTTTTTTTTCATTTATAAATGTGCATATTTTGACACCTTTCATAACGTTTATATACATATATATTTGGGGGCACTTTTGTTATAAAATTATGACTTTGTAATAAAAAGTCAATGTTCGAACATGCAAAGCAAGTAGAATCAACTATCGATGCAAAAATATACTTGTGACTTTAAACTAATTCAGTCTTATTTGCAGATTCCATGGAATTGTAAAATTTAATAAACAATTTCCTAAAATTTGTAAAATAAGTATGTGTGATAAATAGTCTAAGGCCTTTCTTTTTTGTTCAAATGCATGCTTTTATGAGACTTTGAAGAGAATATAAGAAGGTTTTTAACCTAGTCAATAATATTGTTTACCTTTATATCAATACACATGTAAAACGTCTACTTGAGTAAATACTATGCATAAAAGAAAGAAGCACATTTTTTTATATTTCCGCCTTATAGTCAAGATATCTTACGAAATCGGCTCTTATTTGTAAATTTCTAGGGCTACTTTCCTCAATCGTTTGACATGCCACGAAAATTCTCACTAGCTTGTGTTTTAAAAAAGCTTTAAAATACGATACACTTTTTTTAGAGTACTTACTTAATAAGCAGCATATACACTCTTGAATGTATATATTTCATAAGAAAAACATAAACTTGTGTAAATCCACATATAATCCTCAAAATATTGTTATTGTAATGTTTTAAAACACATTTTCTACACATTATACTCATCATCCTAAGTTTTTTCTCTTATAAGCTTATTATAGGGCTCTATTCTGTAATGGAAACATTTGTATATCTACAAAAACTTCATAGAAAACTTTTTTTTTACACGAAATGGATCCTCTTAAAAATATGTGTCAAGTTTTTAGTTTTTAAGCTGAAAAGACTTTTTTTTTAATCTATTAGTTTTGCTTAAACTATACCGAAATGTATAAGAATTTTTTTTCTACATTATTTCATATTACACTTAACTTAAAAACAAGGAAAACAATACTTACTTTAGTGAAAAACGTAGACTAAAAGGAGCAGTTTTTCGAAGGGAACAAGAAGAACATCAATACACTGCATTACATGAATATTTACACATAAGTAAGCATGTATAAAAGGATTAAAACCAAATTTTAATCCAACTATCCATCTATCCACATTTCTCATGCTCATTACCTGTACATTTGAAAATACCTGTGTCTAAATGCATTACACTTACTTTACACATTTAATTTTTGTTTAAATTCAAAGCCTTAAATACATTTTCAGAAGAATATAAAAACAAATTGTAATGCAGATCATTCTGAAGACTAAGCGACGTCTAAGTAATGCAAAAAATATCAATTAACTGTCATAATAAAACTGCTAAACTATAAACGAATTTAACGATTTGCTGAATCAATCAAAAATTTTAACAAAAAAATTAGGCGAAATAGCGTTTATTTTACTCAAATATTTTATTTTGTGTTCGACAGACAGACAAACCAAATACAACCATAATTGTCCATCTAAGCTTATAACCATTTACTTAATAACATGTCATTCTACTAGGTACTCAAGTACTTCATTCACTTTACATTTACTCCTGCTCAGCCCAGATAATCTTCTTGTTTTTCCTAAAATTGCAATTTCTCATATAAATACACATACATCCATACATGAATTTCAAAATGTAACATATTTTTGTGTTTATTGTTTATCCTCAATAACCACACCACCTATTACACAAAAGACACCGACATTTACATCCAAAAACACAAAAATATAAACTCATATCGCACATCATATCAAATCCCTCTCTTCCCATTATCCTATCTATTGTCCCCCAAAAATGCGCAATGATACAATAAATATTTTCCAAATAGATACACATTTTCTACCGTTCATCTTTCCAAAACACATTCCTTTTAAAAACCAACCAGTGAACCAAACAAAAAAAATATTCCTAATATTCTTGTCGCCTTCGTCTTACAGTTCATCATAATAGCCATAATGATCACTCTAGCTAATATACTCTCAAAAATTATTTATTGTTATCCCCGTAACAACTAATAACACCATTAGTGTTATACATATTAACATACATACTGCTTATCTTATATATCTATATAATATTTATACTTGGTATATTTAGGTGAAAACTTATATCTTTTCACACTTTTTCTCTTGAGCAGTTCAGCTCAGGCCAAAAACAACTAGAAAACCAGGTAGGCAGATAAAAGAAGCCGATGCTTTTGAAAATGATCATCACGATTACACCGCACCGCGTTTTCTTCAAATTTTATACACCTACCTATCTTGCAAACTTGTTAAACAGTCTTTTCCTATTATTCTCCTGTTTATCAAGTGAAGTGAGAAAAAATATATCCTTTACGTTCATTCGAAAGAAAAGAAAGAAAAAACCGCTCATCTCTCTCTATAAGATGAGTGGAAATCCATACGTAAATATTAGTACTCTGTTTTTCACATCATAATAATCAGAAAAACATCTTTATTCTTTCCTAAAGCCAGCTTATATATATTCTCCATCCTAAGAAGCAGGAAAAATTACAATGATTACCTTTTTTTTCCTGTACACACACACAGGAGCATTTTAAACACTTCTCCTTTCAGAAAAAAAAATTCTATGCACTTTTAAGGGGGGGGAATGTAATGCATACAGTGTGAGCGAGTGTAAATGCGTGTGGCAAAAAAACGTATAAACATAAAAGTTGTATAGCGGCATTGAAATATAGCAGTATCGGCATTTCGTTGCATTGGTGGCGGCGCGGCAGATGATGATGTGATCATCACAGTAATGATGATTATTATTACATGACGCTTTTTTTGTTAACCGGCGGTAGCCCAACAGCAAGAGTGAAAAAAATATTTAAAATGAATTTCTTTATTCCAGCAACCCTATTTACTAGATATACCAGACCAGAGGCAATATTTAGTTTGATTTGATTGGTTTACAGGCCAGTAGAAAAAAATTATTAATAATTATCTTATTTTTTTTGAAAAGCTCACCTTTAATCAAGAATTTATATGTATATACCTTTTATTTGTAGATGTGTATATGTATGTAATGTAAAGTAAATGGTAAGTTAAATTTTTTTTAAGATTATGACTTGACTTGTTGAAAATTATAAGATGAGCATTGTTGGTGGCGGTGTGATGCCGATGATGCGGTGTGGTGAAGATTACAACAGGTGTGTTTTGTGTTGGGTAATAATGATATCTTGATTTTTATTCTTTGGCTTTTGAAAGAGAGAGAGAGAAGAGAGAGTAGACTAGTTACCACCTTTCTTTTCTTTACAATTTTTTGTCTGGACTTTGAAAAAAAAGTGAGGCTAAGGCTTGCTTACCTTTAAGGCTGGAGATTTGTTATTAGTGATACCGTCAATCAAGCTAAGCGGTTGGTCTTTCTTTGAAAAATTGTTAAAAAAATGTACTGCTTGGTTTGTAAAGCTTCCTGGTTTTTTTGGTTCCCACACACCGAAAAAAATAAACCCTTTTTGCAAATTATTCTTCATTAAAAATTAATTATAAGGTGATGTGGCAAATAAATAGGATATTAATTAGTAGTTAAATGAATAAAGCTAAAAAGGATGTTTATTTTGAATGTTTTATGGTAACTGCATGTCAAATTACTTATATTTGAGTGGCAAATTTAAACTCGAAATTTGCATTTAATTAAAATATTTAAGAACGTTTTTATGTAAATTGTAGGCATTTTTCAATGCATTTTCAATGAACCCGACCATCCAAAATCCATCAGTTTTTTAAAGAAAACTAACCATAAAAAATTATTTATGCGTTTGTTGTCCTTTAGCCCGACCGAACTCGGTTTTTTAACATTACTTACCCACTTATATATTTCATCCGGGTAATTACTATATTAATAGCCTCATATAAGTATACTAATCACCTTAATAAATACATTAACATCACTTAAAATAAACTCATAAA
>JAQIWN010003226.1:0-13626 GCA_034699025.1 Entomobrya cf. arborea Gr-Col-00668
TTCCGGAAAACAATGAAGACCCAAAAATTAAGAGTTTAGAGTAATTTGCATGTATTTTTAGTCCGAAAAAACGAAACGTGCTGTACGATCGACACCCCTACTGAAAAAACCAATGAAACCTTTCAAGCCGTAGTACGTTGAATAACATACAAGCTACATTCAAAGTCCATACAGTATTCAGTATGCAGCATATGATGACATTTGGCATTCGATAGGACGAAATAACATGCAGTCAGGGAAAATTTTTGGGTTGAGTATGTCAAATAACAAGCCTTTTATATGTATGCATGTACTACTGCCTGTGGTATTAGAATCACCACAATTACAACTACAACAAAACCTTTTTGCCGTAATTGCTTTAACGAGTGTTTTTTGTAGTGGGAATTTTACACTGAATCATATTTGTAAACATAAGTTATGCTGTCAGCTAGTAATAAACAAAAACATCGATAATCCAGACAATACAGTTCGATATATTTTTCGTTACTTCTTTAGTTTATGATGATCCTGGATACAATGCCTGCTATAATTTTTGGTTTGCACAAGGATTATCATATTATACATATTACTCGATACAGGGATTAAGCTTCAAGTACTATTTCAACTTGTCGAGAAATCCACTCTTTCAGTTTTACTGGACACAATTGAAATGGAAAACAAAATGCATCCATTTTATGCACAAGTAATGTCTAACCTCTTCATGTAAAGTTTTCATATGTTATGTAAATCAGTACAGTTTGACTGAATGAATAACACAAAAAGTAATTTGTCTTTTTAACTTTCCCTGCACTGCAGGCTGTGCTTTTAAAGAAAGTCATTACCATAAACAGAAAAGAAGATAAAGAAAATAAATTCCCCCATACCTGCCACATTTAATACATTTCCCATCCACAAGTCAACTTGTATCCAAGAAACAAGGTGCTCCAGACCCTGACCAACTGTAACAACAAAAACCAAGAAAAAACATAGCACTCACTTTCTCACATAAGTCATAACAATAATAATCAAGTAACGTGATAGTTCTGAACAGAGGGGTTCAAAACTTTAACACATTTGCTTTTCACATAACTTTCTCCTTTGCTGACGCAGACATAGATTTGTTTCAGCTGCTGTGGCTTTGGTGGCGTAACGATGTTGGTTTTGTTAGCTTGGAAAGATGAAGTCATTTTGCTTGCTGGGTTTTACATTGTATTGTTAATGTTATCATCATAGTCGTGATCACTTTAGAAAATGTGAGAATGATACTTTTGTTGAAAATGAAGAAATGGCAACATGGCTATGACTAGAGGATAAAAACTTAATGGATGGAAAACCCTGGAGGAACGTTTTTGACTTGTTTGGAATGCTTTGATATGATATCGATATTATTTATGCAATAGTTATGGAAAATACACAAACACAATGCTCCCTCCATCTACCTTGAATGCTAGTTACATTGCTTTCATGCAAAAAAAGAAACTGTTTCACAAATAAACTGAAGGACACGGTGGAAAATTTATAGAAAACGGTGGATCCAGTGGACGCTTGGAATGCAATATTATAGTCCATGTGAATGCAGCTGTCTTGCTGTATTTAATATGCGACTTTGTATGCTGCATGCTAGTAAAAGGTGACTTTTATATGGCCATTGGATGCATCATGACTGATTTTTGCAAAAGTACCAAAGTATCATACATCTCTTCTCTAGTATTGTTGATTATCAACAAGAGTGAATGATAAAGAGGCAATGGTGTGAATTTATTGTTGAATAAGCAATTTTATCGGATTTAATGGACTATTGTGGATTTTACGGTGACACTATCTATAGCTATCGTAATCCTCAATGATAGTGCAAAATGCAGCCGTAGTCTTAAATTATATTACGGTGTGGTTGTTAAATGAAGCCATGCACAATATTCGTATGTTCTTATTTGAATAAGTATTTATATTTTTTATGATATGAAGTCTGAGTCTGAGCATGGAAAATAGCACTTATGATCTCTACTAAATCTAAAATTTCCTATGCATATTTAGACGTTAGTGCTGCAGCAATAATAAGCAAAATATTTTATTCCAGGACGGAGAATTTTCTCCTCAAATAAATCAGCACAAAAATGCTAACCAGAGCTCCAAATGCTTGTCATGTGATAAAAAGCAAAAGCCCAAATAATATCAAATACTTTCAAGTGTCTATTATACGTGTACTAGGGTAAAAATATTATTTCCCGTCCAAAGGTAATAAAATGATCAATACAATTACTAATAGAAATGATTGGGTATGGTATGATCAGTATCAATGAGTCAATTAATACAGACTGACTTATTTTGGAGTTTTATCGACAGACTAACTAATAAAATAATTAAATATTTTAGCTTGTTGTTCTTTTAACAATTTTCTTTATTTACACGATAGCTGTACTTCCTGTATACTTTAACACATATAGCAGATTCGTCATGAGTGATTTTATAGTAATGCTACTCAATACATTAAATATAGTTTCAAATTATTAATTGCTGTACATTATTTTAAATTTATTTGTAGTAGAAATTTTTAGTTCACAAAAATTTAATCTGTTGACTTTAAATAATTATAGCACTGCATGCACACACACAGAATATTTCGGATATTTTAAAATTATATAGCATACACGATAATTTTCAAAGTTTCCGTTTACAAACTGTACCGAGTATTGTTTATTCATAATCTTCGTATTTTTTATTAGCAAAATGTTTGTAAAATAGATGCATAAAATGAGAAGAGACATAATTATAATTATTACTTTACAAAAATATTTCACCATGATGAAAACCAAAATACCATCAAGTTACATATTTAATTTTCACATATCAAAAGACATAAAAATACTTGTACCTCCTTTAACATTATGTACATCATTATATTATAGAGCATTTTTAAGTAATGATTATATTTTTAAATTTCGATGAAATCTGAATATTACATTTAGTATTTTAGAAGATACTTCACACTTTTCCTTTACAAACTGATAAATCATTTATGTATATTTTATTACACAACAATATTTTCCAATAAATTCACAGTTGACAAAGACATGAAAAGCACGCACAGTGAAAGATGTTATTTTACACATTAGTTGAAAAACATACTTTAATGCATTATCACACGTACACATCTGTCCATTCACACGAATACGAATATATTAAGCATAGCATAAAGTATAATACTAATAGCATGTCCTACTCCTATTAGTCCTACCCCATTTAAAGACGACTACGGTATTAATTGTTGTACTCAAGAAAAAAGGTAAAAGTACAGGCATTAAACCGAGAGATTATAAAACCGAAACTCTGTCTTACATTTTCAGTAGCTTTCAAAAGCGAGGGAAAATGAAATGGATGTGTGACAGAATTTCTTTAAAAGCTTATTTTTATTACATCACACGTTACGATATTGCTTTACACTACTTCACGCTCATTACTTACATATTATGTATACAAGTAATAGGAATAGTGGTGATAGTGATAGTGATGATGATGAGTATGATGATTAGACGATGTTGCCATGTTCATGAGTGTTCATCAGCTTAAAGAAAATGAGCCTATTGCCCCTGGCCTTGTAGATAGGGTGATAAAAAGACATAATCCGACCCACGCTGTCCTTGTTCAAAGGTGTTTATAGGAACATGGACGGATGATGGAAGTCAGTAGAAAAAAGGCAATATAATGACAACCTCCAACACAGTCAATTCTTGTGAAAGCAATTTCAGTTGTAATGAAAGAGCGCAACTTCATATACATATGTACATGATATTCAAATGAAAAGCATAGTCAGTAGTTTTAGCATTGAATTTGGATTGCTAATATAATGAAAAGACTAGGAATCAGGGAGTGAAGCAATACAATTTCGAATGGTGTGAATTACGGACACCAACGCAACGGGGATTACTATTTAAGCATTACTCAAATGGGAATAGTACTTGAGCTGTTCGAAGCACCAATGTCACATCACGACCGCAAAAATGGCATAAGATGAAAGTGAGAAAAATAGGGAACGAGTAAAAAATACATGGTCTACATCGTACAACTGTACTTTGAAATGTTCTAGTGATCTTACATGTTCACACGCTACACTTTCACTCGGACTGCTAGAGCTTACCCCATCTTTATGCATTTTAAGTGGTTTTTCGTTCATGCATGTAGCAAACTTACCATATAACATCTTTATACAAATTTAGCATCCACTTTCACTTTGTTCTGTCACATTCTATTTGATGCATAGGTAATTATTTGGGGATTTCTTAGAGCGTTTAGTTGCCTATTACCAGTAGTTCATAAAGAAAAAAGAAAGTGACAGTAGGTTCTAAAAATGTAATCTAATTTTTGTCAAGGGTACTTTCACTCTTCATGAAATCCAAATTGCTTTCGCTGTACTCTGTACTTTATATGGATTCATTTCGTAGGACCAGTTTTTCTGTGTGCAACTTGTACATGAAAAAAATGAAGACTTATACAAATTTCACATTTGAATGACTACAAGGAAATTGAAAAGAGATCACAAAACGTGATATAAAAAATTCATTTTGTGTCTAATGCGCAAACAATACTTAAGAGGTATTTGTACCCAATAGCTTATCATATCGATAAACTGTTTCAAAACTGCAAAAGATGGATTACAAACAGACAAAATTTGAGGTCAACAATCTAAAGTGCGCAGTTAAATCATTTGTGTCATCCTTCTGAAATGATAAGCAGCATAAACATAACCGCCAACGTCAACGACTTGAACAAGATCTAAACTAACTGATTGTTACAAATGAACTCTGCACACGACGGGACATCAATAAATGTTTCATACTACCAGGGTTTCAAGTATATAATTTTCAATCCATGCATTTTTAAACCGTTAGATTAGGTTATACTGCTTTTAGGCTTGCGAATGTATGTACTGCTCTAACTAATATCCATGAAACTAAGTAAAGGACTGTAAAATAAGCTTTCTTGTGCTGTATACTTCACATTATCAACAAGAAATAAAAAACAAAAGGGATTACGGATTACGAAATGCGTAGTTACATGAACAAAAACTTTTATCACGCTTGTACAAACATAATATTTCACGGTACAATACATATTTTTCTCATCGAAAATACTAATACTTTATCTATTTGTAAAGCTAGACTAGAAAACTATGTTTTCCTTAAAATCTATTAAAGTGTTGTTTTCTTGTCTTATCATCATCCTATCTAAAAACAATATGTACACAGTTAAGTAAGTATGTTGTCAGACGTTTAAACATTAAAAACTAGATACATTTAGAATCTATACAAAGTTATATATCCATTCACGTTTTCTAAAATATAATTTTTAATATGCTTCTTTAGGTACATATATATCGATGAATTTCAAACAAAATAAATATAAGTATGGCTCAATATATCAAATGGAAGAGAATGATTCTTTTTGTTTAAGGAAGAGAATCCATCAAAATTCTCATATCATTATAATTGAATGACATAGCAACAACTTTCATACAAAGAAGGAAAAGTCATTATGATTTCGAATCCGTGTGAAAGTGGAATGTTCAACACCAAATCCGTCCTCCGTTCCCAGCTCCACCATTAATTTGACGAGCTTGTCTCCTGTGGATATTGTAAGTGTACACACGAGAGGTGGCAGGACTATATGGATCCTTGGGACAGAAACACTGGAATGCTCGTGCAAATTCTCGACGGAATTTTCCTAAAAAAAATACAAACAAATAGCGAAAGCGTTTGCTATTAGTAGTCATTCTGTTTAACTTTGACATATGTTTACAACATATTATATCATATATGGTTTTATTTGTTTTTGAACGAGTTTCATGAGAAAAAAATGTCATTAACTTGCGCAAAGTAGAGAATTGAGTGTTTTTGCGATACGAATGTCTCAATCATAAATGTTTACTTACCACTCATGAAGTTGTAGATGACTGGATTTATGGCCGAATTGGCGTAGCAGAGCCAGTGAACAATCATGGCGAAGCATGTCAAGAAATCAGGGTTCACTTTAATACCCGTTAGCCTGTAGAAAATGAAATGGAAAAATAACGAGGTAAAAAATCCGCTTTTCATGATAAGGGAAATATGGAGTACGTTGAGAAAATGTCATAATACAAAATCATGGCATAAAAACTTACGTAAAGATGCTGTAATAGTGTACTGGAAGGTAGCATATGGCAAACATAATGACAACAGCAACCAACATCTTAGCAGCTTTTCGTCGTGATTTGAGTTGGTAATCCGCCTGGCTACAGTGGGAAGTTGAGACTCCACGAATTACGGGTGTCAACACTGTCAATCAATCAATGAAAGTGATGTGTAATTATTGTAGTAAATCCATAGTAAAGCACATTAAATGTACACCAACTAAGCTTAATGATGTTTATCATGTACTCTAGCTTTACACTTTTTGTAAAGGGCATAATATATGGTATTGACTTTCACTAAAAAATGTGTATGGTGAATTACTGTCGTGAAGTCATTTAATCTGTGCTAACATCACAGTTGTGTTAGTCCGTAACATTGAGTAATTTAAGTCTTCTGATTTAGTTTAGTAGTTAACATAATTGAATGTGAGACAGCCGTTCATAAAACTCAGCAATTAAATGCTAGTCAACGCGTCATGCAGTTCCATTCAACATTTTTACGTAGGTAAGTGAGCTAGAACACAATTCTCGGGTGGCACATGACTAAGCCCTGTAACCTTGTTGAGAGTGTTAATCAATTACGTTATCTGTCACTTGTACTTTATATTGTGTGAAAACTCAAAGGGCTTGTGCATAAAATGTCTGTGATAAAGTCAGATATAGAAGAAAGTAAACGAAAAATAGCAATTTCCATTTTAGACGTTTTCTTTAAAAAAATCCTTTTATGAATGGCTTTTTATGAAAGTTATGTGAAGCAATTCTTTGTGTCTTACAGGCGTCCTTTTCATCGCTGTAGTTATTGCCATTGCTCTCATATTTTTGCTTAAGATGTGAAAGTTTATGTAACACCGAAAATACTTCACATACTCAGCCGTACATATCTTACAAAGAACATATGCAAAATAAAGACAAGGGCAAAAACTATCCAAAGGATTTTACTCCCTAAGGACGAATTCTACGAAACGAAAAATTGAAATACTATACCAAGCTTTGAGAATATTTCGATCATTAGTCTTTATTGGAATTTTCACAGACAAACGTTTTTAGATTTAAAAAAAGGTTACGTATTTTGACTGCTAACTGTAGCCAGTAGCAAGAAGCAACATAAAGCTAACTCTCAGCTAACCTTAAAAAAGAACAAATATAATGTCCCACCCAGCCCACCAGTACATCCCATTGTCATCTTTATCAAAAGAATAAATGAATGAACTTTGGAACCCGTAGATAAATAATGGATTGGAATATATTTTTCAACATTTTTATTTTATCTACACAGTTTCGATTCAAAGATTCAAGTAAAACCCGCTGTATATTTTTTAGTCTTAATGGATTCTTCCTATTGAAAGTGATAAGATGATGGGAAAGTACAAATTCGAAAGAGCGAGAACTTGACAAAATGGCAATATGTGGGCCAACAAGAAATAAATGTATAGGTACTTATAAAAATTTGTTTGCATGCTTTCACCTACTATGCTTCCCTCCATTACCTATTCACAGCGATGAAGAAAAATGTAATCCTACGGGAACGTTTCATAGCCTTGACGGGTCTCTCAGAGCGGTTCCAGATTACAAGGATTTTCAGTAAGCAAGTAAGTAGGTAGCATCATCTCAAGAGAAAACCTTACAGAAGAAATATGTTTCATAACAGAAAAACGCACAACTTGAATTTACCCATACGAGAAAGATTGCTGATAGATATAAACATGTGTAAATGTTTCTCCTCATATGGAACACTAGACGGAAGTATAAAAGTAAATGCATGTCATTTCCTATCGTGCAAAAATCTCATTTTTACATTCCATAGTTGCAACTTCCACCTTTTCTCACAGTTCATTTCTGCTATTACTTTCTGCTATTATTAAACCTGTTGTGCCTTTCTAGTTTGGTCGGAATGGGTGGAATTGGACTTCCAAACATTTTGTAGAGCATGAAAATGTTTGTTGCAGTCAATATAACTATAGTGCATCTAAATACGTTCCTATAAACTTAGGAAGTACATTCTTTTTGAACTTATCCTTTTGTCTGACATATTTTCTTTCTTTCTTTTTGTATAAATAAAGGAAAAAATTGCCGAGAAACATTCCATAATTACACTTTCTAGGTATTTTCGCCTTTGTTTCAAAACCTTCTTTTATTTGCCTTTTTGGCTATTTTGTATAACCGTGCCCAATTTTAACAACCATTTTCCCTACTGACTTGACACATTCCAGCAGTTCATCTTTTGTTTGAAGAAGATTGTGCCTGCCTTAACTTTTCTTCTTAAAGTTCGAAACTCTGTGATAAAGTTCGCTAAAGCTGGGGCCACATAAGGATAGAAACGCTATTACGTGAGCCAAGGCAATTTAATGCTATTATATCCAAACTTAAAGGAAGAGAAAAAAAATTGGAAGCATACTAATAAACAATTTCAAAAGTCCGTGTATTCTGTAAATACCATATTATTCATCCTTTTTAGTCAGATTTAAATAATGAAAGAAAACTTTTCCAGAAATCGTAATATTTTTTTGAAAACAAGGTCACCTTTCGAGTGACTACAGAAATAGACATTCTGGCACGATGCAATCATAAGTTGTGTGATGAAATTTTAACTTCCTAAGATAACAAACTTACATAAATAAGTATTTCGTATGAAATGTATCTTTTCTGGTACTGTATAAGAAGGACGGTTGGTAAGTTGCAAAGAAGTTGAAATTTTTATTCGCCCCTTTTACTATACCGTGTTCATTCATACTTACGTTAGACAGAAAACACATGAATTTATGGATTGGGGTATGAGATGTCTAATGAAAATAAATTAAACACACGTTTTCCCCCTTGTTAAAATGAACTATTTGTAGTCATAAATTTAGAATAATTTACTTTCTCACGAAGACTTTTAAAAATTTCCCTCTTTTGTAAGTTTAGTATTTTGAACACATATTCAAATGCCTATTCAGCAGACTTTGTTTTTATCCATTATGCAGTGTAAAAAAGTTTTTTTTGTGCCAATTTAGTGAACATAGTATATGGAACCGTAAAAGTTCTACCGTTCGTTGCATAAGTGAATTTAAAAAAATAGGTGGACAAGATAGTTCTTTGAAGTTTTACACACAGCTTAAAAATCTAAATGAAATCGAATAGATCTTCTCTAAATAGATAGACAACTAGCTTTTTCGATTAGGTATGCATGTACAAGAATGGAAAATATGTTAATGACAATAAATTAAAGACCTTTGATTCAATACTTTCCAATATGCGCGCATTCTAAAGTTTAAACACATAAAGTAGAAGTTGCAAACTTGAAATGCAACGATTGGAACCATTAAAATTTGTGTTAAGCAGAAATAAGTGGTCTCGCACGTGGAGAGCATAATAATGATATTCGATTATTCCATTGTCGTAAGTTTTTTAAATACTTTTTTGTCTTTTCAAAACGAATACACTATGCATCAAGGATTTTGGATCTTCAAAAGCGATTTGAAGTTTAATTTTGCCACTAGCAGAGTATACATTAAATGCTCGACGTAGCGTTCTGTATAAAGTGAAAATAATATTTAGAAGAATCATAAAACCCATGCATGTCTCAATTCAGTCATGACCGCAAAAAGTGTTTACTAAAGTTTCGAATTTTAAAAATAAAGACAATTCTTTTCGACATTAAAATGATCAGTTATTTAAAAGTCTTGACTGTAAACAATTGTAGATAATGTGATATTTGTCTACGTTTCTTAGAACTAGTGATATTTCTATGCATTCATGCTACATATATGATATATATTTTTGAATTATTTTCACTTACGTAGATGCATAACTATAGCGTATAACTATACTTCATCACAATATTTACTTTAAAATATTCTATAATAACAGAAGAAAGAAATTGTCATCATCGTATTCCAATAAACCTATGTAAACATAGAATAAGCATTAGTCTATCTATTTAAATATACGAGCCGTTGGCCATAAAGTGCATTAGTAACAATTTCGGTGGATTTTTTCTTCAAATACTATCTTCGTAAATTGCCTCAATGGGACAAGTAAAACAAAACCCTTAAGTTGGTTACACAACATTTGCTTTTAGAATATGATGCTTTATTTTATGATATGTAGCATTGCAGGAAAATGAACTCTATTTAAACAAATACAGTATTCAGTAGACAAATTATCAAATAAAAGCCATCAAAAGTTGTTTTTCTTACAAAATACTACATCTACTGGTTTGGAACATTGTCAAATATTTTACCAATACAACAACACAAGCAGGAAGGTTTCGCTATCTTTCCCAAGCGATTTAAAAAATTTTAAGCTAGAAAACTGGTTGAGCCTCCTTGTAATCTGCTGCACAAAAATTAACTAGGTTCAAACATAAGTAAACACTTCAGTAGAGACCGTATTTATGTAGGGAACTTCTGGAATTCATTCTAATTCTATAGTATTTATGTAATACCCAGAGTTTTCGTTAACATAAACATATTAGACTATTCTGTGATTTCAGTCAAGTAAAGTTCGGTACTGCATTAAGCTGAATTAAAAAGCAGGGTACGTTGTTAGTTTGTAATTAAAACATAAAAGAAACTACAAGTTCAAAGGGTACGTACAACGGAATGAAAGGCGGTTTGGGGTTTTTGAATAAACTGAGGGATGTTATAAATTAGCTCTTTCTTCCAATATGCGACTAGTGAAAGTTAGGAAAGGTGCACGTATTTATTTCACGTTCTTATCAGATTGTACTGTACGGTTAGGTTGTATATTTCTTCAATATTATATTGTTGTACGTTTGTTTACTGAAAAAAAATGGAAATACGATGAGAATCAAAATGTATATATGTATGTTTCGATACTCATTAAGTCATTTGTGAGCTGAAAATATGTAGTATTTCAATAAATTATGTACCGAGGAAAAGAAAAGGTAAGAGCAAACAAAATTAACGCACTTTCATCTTACATGTATTTATGCTTTATACGCTTTTCCTTTAGATATTCACCCTTTGAACATCTAACATTTGAAGTGATCTAACCTAATTAAGGTATATAATATAGTTAAACTTTGTTTCTGAATATTATTCTCTATTCCATTCGGAGTTTTTGATGGAGTGTAGTGTAGGTCATCAGGAAACTAACAACTTGAATTGATAAAACTAAACTTTCATAAATCATCTACTGAAGTTACTACCCTCCTAAATGTGAAGAATTTACGGGCTCATAAAAACTTGGTCATTCATAAAGTTTGCATCGACAAAATGAAAAATAGATCGATACTCATTTCCAAAGTACAAACTTTTCGTTCCTTTTTTGATACAAGTAAAACTTTGTAGAAACTTGTTAATGATGAGTTAAAAGTTGTTTAACTACATATGTCTGAGACTATTGAGTAAATTATTAAGGCTATCATATGACACGTCAAAACGTCATAAGAGAGAAAAACAACATATTAAAAACAAACATTGCTGTGTAGTGTGTAATACTAACTAACCGATGTGACACATTTTCGCAACTTAGGAATTTAGAAGCTGCAATTATAACTAATGATCTGTACTATCATATATTATATGCAAATAAAATTGGTCTATCAATATTATTTAAAGTTTCTTTCTTGTTGGAGACTGGAGGCACGATGAGAAGTCATCAGCATTCCATGCCTAAACACCAAATTTTATGAAATCAATAAGACCGCGGTTTTTAGACTGATTTTAAAATTACACATTAGTTACATTTTATAATGGTTCAAATACAAACCGGTCATGTAGATATATCATGTATATTTTACATCGAAGTGCAATGTTAAAGTTTTAAAACTGTGACCATGTACATGTGGGGTTGTACTTGCATTCGATGTCAGTAATACTTCGCGTGTATAAAATGAGCTAAAACTAAATAGTTACAAAAAGAACGTTTGTCGTGTACGAACATGAGCTATACTCAACCTTTTATGTTATGTTTGACACAGTATCTAGTCACTAGTCGCGAGTTTTAGAACTACAAATGCATCAAACGATGGGTTGGTCAGCACAGCAGCCAATGACACGTACATTGACGTCGTCTCGTCACCCTACAAATAGAGGATCTCAATTCGATATTTTTTCTCTTTAAGGAATTTAGGACGGTTTGTCAATAAATTTCGACATTCCTTACCGACAGAGCCATATACGAAAAAAATGGTTTTTCGATTTTTCAACTAACCTATAAATACGAACGTTTAATCATCGTCTACATAAACTATATTGCACAATATTATTTGTCGATTTTTATCTTAAGACTTAAGATATAGGCGCTGTTTATTGCTCTATCAATGTAGCAAAGTGTATGGCTTAGGAATCACAATTTGACACAATTTAAGATATGTGTTGAGTATACATGTTTCTGAATATTATGCTAATTACATGAATTTTTAAACTTTGTAAACTTTCACTTCAACTCTCAGTACTATCATAGGCTAAAATGCTCGGAATCAAGTAAATGAGAAATAAAACACAAACCAGGAGTTTATAACATCTTATTTTCAAACACGTTTTTTACTTGTCTTATTTTTAAATTAGTTTTGATTACTGTAATACCATCAATGACATGATCTGTTTTGGACCATTTTGTGGGACTAACAGCACAATGTGATTTAATAAAGTACGAACAACGCTACCCAGTCCATGCTTAATCGTGTTTTGTACTCTATATTTATAAGGGATTATAGCGTTAAGTTTTGAGAAGTCACGCATAACAAAGTTTTTTTAGAACTAACATGTGCATCTCACATCTAGTCTGTGATCCTTAAACTTGTTTCGGGATGGGAAATGTTGTAAAACGCCAAGCTCATTACAAAAATTAAGCTTCTCAACAACGTCTGTATCATGATTGCACAAATAAAACCGCTGCTGTCTTCTCCTTCACAAGATCCTTTTGAGATGATACTCTCATAACATCATTTTCAAACAGTCATAGTTAGAAGAGCCTTTAAGTTAGAAATTGGAACGTGTTTGTTGCTTAATGGTGTTTACTTCATGATACTTTAGTTAACCCAACGTTTCACTCTCAACAAAGTGCCCCAATTTGTCGCACGACGACTTAACTGACGCAAAGCTTTTTATTTAATTAAATTTGAACCTTTCTGTATAAATTCTAGGAAATGGCGGACAGCTCGGCAACATTTTTTTTTGTTTTCGAAGTTACTCGCGTATCAGTAGGAAATAAGGAAACGCCAAAAAAATTGGCAGAATCAGATAAAGCGTAAATTGTATGGAGACATTTTTGTCAACATAGTAAACATGGACAACGACTATCCGCTACAGACTTATACAGGATATTATAGGGACGCAATAATACAGTCGACTTGGTCTTAGTATTTCTTTGTCTTAGACGATTTTATGCAGACGATTTTTTTTAGTCGAACTTTTTTTTATGGTCGAATTTTACATATACGACTGCTACATAGTTGACTTTTTTTAGTCGACCATGAATATAGTTGATCTTTTGTAGTCGACCTGAAACAAAAATTCAAGTTCTACCTAATTTCA
>JAQIWN010003227.1:0-13624 GCA_034699025.1 Entomobrya cf. arborea Gr-Col-00668
TTTGTTGAAATCAACAGGCAGGATGGATAATAGTTTATCTTGAAACTCTCTCTGAACTGAAACTTCTTTAGTTCAGTGTTCAATTCAGCTCTGTTCTGTTCTCTTTTAAGTCGGTGGTGTTCTGTGTTTAAAAAAAAAAAACAAGTTACATTAAAATACTCAGAACTTAGAATTACGCAGCAGTGAGGGTTTAAATATTTAAGATGAATGGGGTTAACGATCTTCAAATTTAAAGGACATTTAAAAATTTAAAAGGAAAGTTGTTTTTGAAGGTGTTTAAAAGGATTTAGAAATTTTATTGGATTGGTGTTTTTAGAAAATGGAGGGAAATGGGGGCGGGGGTGTTGGTGGGGGTACGGTGGCGAGAAATGTTAATGCGTCAAGCCAGTTTCAAGATAGATTGGTTCAGGCGTTGAATAATAAGGAGACTGAGAATCGGGGGTTGAAAGTTCAGGTGCAGAATTTGCAGGAGAATTTAAATGGGAGAAATAATTGTTTGCAGTATTTGGATAGTGGGATTAATCAGTTGATTGATACGTTAAAGTTGACGAGTAGTCAGGTGGAAAGTGGAGGGGGAGATGGTGGGGGAGGGAGTGGAGGGGAGAGTAGTGGGGCAGGGGGTGGTAGTGGTGGGGTAGGTGGTGGTGGGGAGAATAATGGGCAATCAGTGGATTTTTCTACGATGTTAAATATTCCGGGAGATTTATTTGAGGAGATGGCCCAGCAACATTTTCAGAATAAATTGGGGGATTTGTCGACATTGTTTTGGGGGACGGTGGAGGGGCTGAGTTTGAAGTTGGAGAAGACTGAGAAGGATTTGAAGAAGGCGAGGGATCAGATTGGGAGTTTGGGGAGGCTTATGGGGACGGTGGAGACGAATAGGGTGAGGGATAAGATGAGAGGGGGGTTTAGGGGAAGTGTGGCTGTTGGGAGTGGGAGTGGAAGTTCGAGAGCAGTGGTAGCTCCGGTACCCCCTCCAGTTGTTGATAGCTCGGGAATTGGGCTGAATTCTAATAGAAGTGGAGGAGATGGTGATGGGATGGAGGATGAGGAGGAGACGGTGGATTTAAATCAAGATGATCAATTGGAAAGGGGTGTGGGTGGAGGACAAGGGGGTAGTTTTGAGGAGGAGGAGGAAACTGTGGGGGCGGGAAGAGAGACGGGGGGAAGTGGAATGGGACCTCCGGTATTACCTGCTCAGGTGGGAGGGGGAAATCCATTTTTGGAGGGATTCAGACAGGGTGTTGTTGTGAAGGTGGAGCCAGGAACTTTTCCGTTGGATGGGTATAGGGATAGGGTGTCGACGGGGCCGCCGAGGAGATGTAAAGTTGTGAAACATGCGAGGGATTGGTCGCATCGGGGGTTGAGGATTCACTGTTTGTGTGGGACGCTGTTTTTGACGAAGAAGGCGTTTGAAAGGCATTTGAGTAGGAATGCGTTGGGGAGGAAGCTTAGGGGAAGGATGGAGGAGGAGGAGGAAGGAGGTGATCAAGGACAAGGTCAGGGGGTTGGTTCTGGAGAGAATGGAGGGGGAGGTGGTGGAGAACGAGAGGAAATGCCAACTAGTTCTGCGGAAAGGGTGAAGGTGGATGGGAGGAGGAGACAGATGATTGATAATTTTGGGGGGAGGAGGGTGTCGACTTCGCCGGAGAGGAGGCACAGGAGAAAGAGGGGACCTTATATGACGAAAATGACGAGGACGAAGAGGAAGTCGGTGGGGGCAGGGGGAAGTGGGGGTGCAGCAGGAGGGCCACAGGTTCCGGACTCGACTAGTCAGTTGGTGGTAGGAAATGTGCAGGTGGGGTCACCAGGACCTGGACCAGCACCGGGGCCATCAAAGAAAAGGGGGAGGAAGCCGAATAAAGTTAAAGAAGTTAGGTTCAGTTGCGACATTTGCCGGCAGCTGTTTAAAAGTGTGAGTTTGGTGAAGAATCATAAGCTGAATGCACATAATGTGAGGGATGAGGTGTTCAAGATTGGGTGTAAGGATTGTGGAACCATATTTTTGAAGAGGGATGATTTTGCAAAGCATAGGATGAATGAGCAGTAAGTTTAATTATTGTAATTAGTAAATTTTAAAAAGTATTTATGTAGTTCAGTAAGTAAATTAATTGGGGATGTGCATTTATTTTTTAATTTTTAGTGGTACTCAGTATGGAAGTAGTAAAAATAGGCGGAGTGAAAGTCCACGAAAGCAGGAGAGCTCACCGGAGGAACCGAAACCAAAGAGGCGAAGGAGATCAAGAAAACAAGCAGCTGAAGAGGAGGAGGAGGAAGAAGAGGTGGCAGCACCATCTGGAATTGAGAACGGGGAGGAGGAAGGGGAAGGGAGTGGAGATGGGGAGGAACTGGAGGAGACTTTGTTGGAGGAAAATGATGAGACTGTGGCTAATGATGAGGAGGAGGAAGAGGAGGATGCTGCTACTGCTAATGTAAATGGAGACCATGAAGAGGTGGAAGAAACTGGGGTTGATGATGAAGTATCACCACCAGAGGAAGGGGTTTTGAATGGAGAAGTCCGAGGGGAGGAGACGTTGGGGGGAACTAGGGCTAACTCAAATGGGAACTCGAGTGATTTGCTGAGATTTGCTTGTACTGTTTGTAAAGAGGAGTTTAGGAGTAGGGGCTGTTTGCAGTTGCACATGGGCCAGAAGCATACCGCTGGAATGCCAAAGTTGAAGAGGAAGGGATTGTTGAGGAAGAGTGGTGGGGGGAGTGGAGAAAATAGGTTAAAAAAATTGATATGAAATGCAGATGTAATTAGTTTACTGGTTTAGTTTATTATTTTTGGAAGTTTAATGTTTTATTTTTGGTTTGATGTGCTGTAGTCCTAAAGTTGCTGGGAAGAAAGTGAGCTTCAATTTACCACCAATGCCGGAGCTTGCGGGAAGTACTTTTGAGGAAGAGGGGGAAGAGGAGGAGGCAGGTGGGGAGGAGATGGGGGAGGATAGTAAGGAGGGTGTGATGGAAACTGTGGAACAACAGCAGGTTATTGGAGGGGATGGGGGTGAGGTGGGAACACCAATGTCTGGGGAAGGAACTAATGCAGGGTAAAGGAAATAGATTTGAAGATACACTTTAGTTGTTAGAAAAATAAATAGGCAATTAGTTTATAATTTGGTTGGATTGGGTGATTTTTTTTTGTAGGGGTTTGTCACCGGAACCAGGGACTTCACATTATGTGGCGACTATTCCTTTGGGGGGTCAAGCAGCACCTGGGGGAGCTTCTAGTCCGGCAGTTGTCGTTAAAACGGAGACGGAGGAGCAACAAGCGGAGGCAGCAGCAGAGTAGAGGGGGGAAATGGAACAGAATATTTTTGGAATGAGAGATTATTTGTAAATTGGCAAGAAAAACTTGTAACTTGAAAAATAGTTGATTGAGTTTTAGAGAAATGTTAAAAATATGAATTTACCTGAAAAAAAAAGGAAATGGAATTATAGTTTATGGGAATAAGTAATGAACGTTGTACAATATTAAGATGTATTACTGTTCAAATAGTTGACAAGTTGTAGTTTATTATTTATTTAGTTTAACTACTGTAATTTTTTTTATTGATTTGATGGCAACAGGTAAAAAAATTCCATTTGTAAAAATTTATGATTCGATTTTTAAGAGTAAGATTTGATTTAAGTTTGATGGACATTGATTTTTGTTTGAATGTGAAATGGTTTACAAAGCAATTTTGTAGAAAAAAAACGAGTTTTGAATTCCTTTTTTTGGGGGGATTTGTGGTTTTGTTAGATTTTTTAATCTTAATGATGAGCTGTTGTAACGTAACTAATAAAACTGTAAAATCTAGTGACTAGGTTAAGTAAACGACTACAATGTAAACATATTTTTTTTGATTTACATTAAAATGTAGTAATGTATTTATATACTGAATTTTGTCTGATGACTAATGACCTAAAATATTACCAGTGTTAAATTATTATTTTTTGAGATTTAGTTTAATATTTAGTTTTGAAATATTTATTATTTACCACTGTTTTTGGTTAGTTTATATTTATATAGTGGGTTTACAACCTGCTTTCATACTCAATTGAAAATGTTAACTTCCATTACCAATTATCAATGCTACATATTATATCAGTTGTATTTTGAAATATGTTGAATTTCTTAAATTATACAGGGTAATTAAAATACATGCAAGTTTAATTCTGCATTCAAAAATTTACTACTATCCATTGTATATATATTAGATTTTGGTAAGAAACATTTACGGTATATGACTTATATTTTCATTATGAGTTATAAATTGATGTAAGCACCCGAATTAATCATAGCAGAAAATAGCACCAATCACTAAAATTAAACACATTATAACCATTAATTTAAAATGTTTAGATACTTTAGCTGCGTAACATGCTTAAATTTGTGGTACAAAATCCTGTAAATGAGTTTTCTTTGATTTTGTAGTTTATATTTTACTTGACCATTTACCATTGTCATATTGATATCCTGATGTTTAATTTGACTGATTATTGAAAAGTGTAATAGCAAAATAAAAAAAGTTTAGTTTGAAACAACTATATTTAAACAGGTTTACGAAACTTAGAATTCGCATAACATCCTTTAGCATTTTCATATTGCGAATTTAACCAATAATTACTACATTTCATGTGCAAAATCTGTTGTGGGGAAGTCAAAGGTTAAGGTTCATATAAAAAGATGTTATCTTAATTCGATAATTTAAACGATAATCACTAATCTTATCAACTCTACAACTGGCTTAGCTTACAATGGACTGGGTATACTTCATAAATGTTCTGATGCTTGAAAGATGTTTTTACAAAATTGGGGTCATGGATAAAATTTCACAGTTTTAACTGGATAAAAATATAGTATATTGGTACAAAAAACATTACGCGACAAAAACAAATTAAAATTTTCCATGAGAACTTGTTTCAAGTCAACGAAAAATATATTTAATGATCTACTGGCTTGAAAACAACTTTTCATGTTTACTTGCATACTTTTAAACATCACAATTTTTGAAGTTCTCACATGAAAACTGGTTCACTTTTGCATTTGCTATGTATCCCACTACAATACTCATACTACCACAAACACAAATTATCCGAATTCATTTAACTTGTTTTTCTGTCTCTCTGAACTGGACTGAAATTCTGGTAGATTATTTTGGTGAGTTGAGCATACTGTAATTTAACGTATGAATATCCCACGGTATGTTAGCGATACCTCAAGAATTGTTATCACTAGTAGCTTTACAGTATAATTTTTGTTTTGGTCGATGATTTGCAATTTGTTTTAGTGATAAATGATAATCGATCAAAAACAGTTTTATAAAAAACGAACATTTTTTCATGCAAATGAATTCAAAACATTTTTAGTCACTTTTTCAATGCACGTTCATATGAACACATTTAAAGTCTCCAAATATTTTAACGTACTTACCGGATCAATAGTTATGTTGAAATATTAATTGAATTTGTACAATAAAATCTTTTAAACCTAAAACCTTAAGTAATTTATAACCAAAAATTCAAAAATTGTTATTTTATTCGTGATAATATCCTAACTTAATTCCATTTCATCACTTGTTTAATCTTAATTAACTTCTAATTTTTTTAAACAAAAATCTGTTATTGTAGATTCAACATTCAGTTTTCGAACAATCAACAGGAACACATGGCTTTGTACGGGACGGATCATGACGTTCATTTGTTTCTTCCAAAATCCATGGCAAATACAAACTCAATTGGGTAATCATAGATGGTTTTCCCTTCTCTTGGCATGGCAGCCCATCTAACAAAAAAACAATACATAACATAAAAAACGTTCGAATACAATATTTCATCCTTTATTTTTAATTCATATATTTTTTTAAACAAATTAATCGACTTACTTGCCACATGACTTATAATACCAGCAACATACTCGAAATTTTCTCCGAAATCAACTTCATATTCACCCACTACTGGACCACCTTAAATATCAAAATAAAATAAAAACCAATTATTTAATAAAAAATCCTTCTGAATTCCTATTCGTCTATTAAATAATTACATACCTTCATCTCCTTGACATATCCCTCTTGGCCTTGCTGGCTGCATATCAACCACACAAAAAAATCCTGGTTGCCACCCAAAATTTCTACAGAAACTTTGATCCCAAGCCCCAATATCAACCGTATTAAGTATTCCATAGTATTCATTATATCTATTTTCTCCTCCAAATCCACTAGCTTTTATATCAATAGGAAATGGATACCCTTCCTCTAAAGGTAGTCTTGCTGCATGTATTTTCCCAGGAATTTGATGAACAAAGTCTCTCACAAATATGATAGCTAAATTTCCCACTTTCGTTGCAGGACTATAGCAAGGATGTACCACGATTTTGTCTGGTTTATATTTTAAGGAGGCATCTATATTTCGAACATTGTCTGCACCGACAAAAATTTCAAAATCTTTTATTTTATCGGGAGAATATGAGTCTCCAAAATGTCGAACAACACAGGTGGCAGCGGTAAGGAAAAAATATAGATTATTGACGGTTACAAACGTTGCACCGCAACGAAAGTGTTTATAGTGCAGGATTCCAGCTTGATATGGAATTGGTCCGTAGATTCCACCAAGTGCACGCTCATCCCCTCCTTTAAAAAAAGGTTTGTTTGGTAATTGTTATTAGGATTTTAAAACGTTTTGTTAATTAATTTACCAATATCAACTGTGTCGTCGGTAACACGTGCATCTTCGTCAATATCCATTGCACGTGCGGCTAGAGTGTGTTTACCTTTTCAATTAAATAATTTTTATAGTTTAACAGTTAGAATCTTTTAAATTTTCAGTTTACGAAAATATGGATAAGAATTATAAAAACTTCGAATAGGTATTTAGCAATGCTATAGGTAACTAATCATACCGGCAGTTGGATAATAATTTGGTGCGGAACGTATATGGGAATTAATTACAGGTGGATTCCACTGGTGAATTCTGGATCCTTCTAGTCGTCTTGTGAAATAATATTTTGGACACAAAATCAAGAAAAGAAACAAACACCAAAGTGGAGAATTTTCTATTCGACTCATTTTAATTTCAGATTCTAAATTGTTTACTTTCTTTTATTTAAAAACCGGTATAATGTATAAAATTTATTAGCTTATTTTAAAGTATAGAGCATTAAAATATTTTGCGACTAAGAGATTTATGGATTTATTAATTAGCTCTTTTATCAAAAATTGTGCAATATACTTAAGGGTTTTTTGGTAGAGGTTAGTTCTAATATTTATAAAGTACCAATTAAATAAGTTAATGGTATGGTGTTGCTTTATATTTATGTACTTTAATACTTAAAATCAAGTTGTAAAGTCGTTTACTTTCCGCAAATCGTAATTAGTCATTTTGATCGTTTATTATCTTAAATACATAGTAGAATCGTATAAAATTTGGTATACTTCGACGACACATTTTATAAACATTTAATGTTTATAGGTTACAAGGTTACATTTAGGTTACAAGTCACATGACATTCAGCATTCAGTATTATCACAATTTAAAGGCACACATTCCTTTTGAAACGGTGCATTATTACGTTCATTCACTTCGTCCAATATCCATGGTAAATACATACTAGTTTGTGTAACCAATGCAGGTATTCCTTTCTTTTGGCAACTTAGTCCATCTAATATTTATATTACAAACAACATTAACAATTATCGATTTTCTAGCTTTTCGAAAACCTAATTTAAATATTTTTTAAATCTTACTATGCACATGGCTGATAATACCCGCCAAATATGGGAAATCTTCATCCTCATCATCTTCATAATATTGACCCATTGCTGGACCACCTTATCATTATTAAAATATAATTAATTTTTTAAACAATTTTTTTTTTCAAAACCACCTTTTTCAAAATAACTTATGATCTCAAAATTACCTTGATCAAATTGGCAAACTCCTCGTGGTCTTGATGGGTGCATATCAACAACACAAAACAAGCCTGGTTGCCATTTAAATTCTCTACAAAATGTCCAATCCCAACCCCCAACAGTTAAAATATTCAACACCCCAAATTCTTCACTTCCCCTATGCTGATCACCATACCCACTAATATTCACATCTATAGGAAAAGGATATCCTTCTTCTAAAGGAAGTTTAGCTGGTTCAATTTCCCAGGGAATAGTAGGAATCACCCCTTTTACAAAAACTATAGCCAGGTTTCCCTTTTTTGTGTCGGGTTCATAGCAAGGGTGTATACGAATTTTTTCTGGGGTATATCTGAAATTGTGATTTATATCTCGAATATCTGTTGTATCGAGAAAAAACTCGAAAAATTTTGGTTTATCTGCGTTTACTGAACTTTGAAGTTCTGTTGTGACACAGGATGCAGCGGTTAGAAAAAATTTCACACCTTTTTCTTCAACAAGGACAGCACCACAACGAAACTGTCCTTTGTACATTATACCAGCTTGATATGGTACTTGTTCATAGATTCCACCAAGTGTACGAGTACTTTTATCTATTTTGTATTGAGAAATGCGTTTCATTTAATAATTTGTGGATTATGGGCAAAAGTTTATCGAAAATAAATTACCAGCAGGTTTCTCGGAAATACGTTCGTCGTCATCAGCAAATACACGTGCGGCCAATATATCTTCATTGTTTCAATATATTAATTAGAAAGTTTCATGTTTCAAAAAATTACCATATAAATCTTATTGTTTATGGTTTGTAATTTACCTTCAGAATTTTGAGATCCTTGTGAATAAAATGCACTATTTTGACGTACATGGGATGTTCTATGATCTGTACAAATTTTATATGGATTAACATTGCTTGTTTTGAAATCTCTATTTTTGAAGGGATAACTTTAAAAATTTACGTGTTTTAGTATTCCGTATTAAGGGAGCCCATGGTTCAGAATTGGATGCTGTTAGTCTTCTTGCAAAACAGTTGGGTGAACATAAAATAAAGCTAAGCAAATATAACATTGAAATAAAGTCTAATCTGTCCATTTGTTTTTATTTAGATTGTGAAAGATAAAAGGATGTGTTATTCTGTAAAATGAATCTGTGATATAAAAGGAATTACGTTAACAGAAGGTGAATTGTAATAAAACATTGAAAGCATATAATACAAATATATTATGATGTTGGTGATATTTTTTTAATTTAGAATAAAATATTAGCATACAACAAATTAATTAGTAATTAAGGAATCTGAGGGTTTTTATTAATCGGTTGCTTTATGAAGACATAAAACGTTCTTAATGTGTTTGCTTATAAAGTAATACTAATTAAATTAATTTGATGTATGGACATAAAGTATTTTCTTTAAAAATATACTTTAAAGACATACGTTATTACGCGTACATTGTTTATAATTAATTGTATAGTATTTTTAAGTTTTTAAGTATAAATATATATGCATAATTTTGTAAGAAAGTGGATGTAAGAAGAAAAAACGAAAGTCAACTGCAGATCTAATCATAAGTTGCATCTGAAAAATCCAACGTGCTTGTGAAGTTTCGAGCCAACATAACTGAGAAGAAAATATTTTAACTTTCATTCTGTAGCATTTGTGCTCAGATTCTTGAAAAAAGTGATGACACAAAAAAGCTTACACAAGGGAGAATCTGCGTTTTTAATCGAAAAAATTGAAAAATCTATACACTATGAGCTATTCATGGAAATCATCCAGTTGATAATATAATAACTAAGCTTTATAGCGTTTCTCATTGTCTTCATAGTTATTATAAATTTTTAAGGTTTTGCAAGACACCTCAAAGATTCTACAACTTATCATTTTTACGTGCGTATTATAAGGTGCTTTTTAATAAGAACTCAATCAAGCTTGGAGAATGACAGGTTTTAATTTTTTAGTACATGTTTAAATACTTGCTCTTTGGCTAGAATTTAGTTATCGAATAATTTTATATTGTATATCATTATCAAAACTGCTGTCAGATAATTTTGTCAAAATAAATAATTTTTTTTGAAGATAATTAAACTCGAAATTGATTGACGCGTTAGAGAATGTTCAAAAACATAAAACTCCTTAGGTATTTTAAAAGCCCTGAACCATTTCACGTCACAATAAATTATTTCCATTATTTAAGTCGAAGTAGTTTACAAGTAGAGTTGACTTGATTTGCAACAACTGTCTTTTTTTTAAATTACAACTAAAGAGCAAGAATAATTTCATAAATGCTTAAGTACGCACGGAAAAAGAAAAGCACAAACGCATTTTAGTGTCTCACTATTTTGATTTACGAAGATTAAGCACAATTTGTACGAGAATTAAATTAATGAATTGAAAAGAAAAAAAAATATACTGGGATTAAATACTGAATATACGTTTGAGGTGAAAATTTGGAATCGCAAAGGCAAGAAAATGAAATCTCTTGCAAATAAAGCGTTCTGTTTAGTGTACATATTTGTCAATTTATTTAAATTGTACACATTAGAAGGTTTATTTCATTCCAGTCAAAATGTTGTAGATAAGTTTCTCAATATTCCAACCAATGAAAAAAGTATTGGCACCGTACAAGTTGGTTTTGTTGTTCTTCATCCTTCTAACTTTTCTAATTTTCCAAGTCTTCAAAGTATAATTTATACCAATACTACAAAAGTTGTGCAACTAAAGCCGTCCAATAAATACATTCATTCTCTACAGTTATTTGTACTACCGCTTGACCACTCACACCTAAGCTCAATTAGTATTTGGATAGTTAACGAATTTCTAAAACCAAATGTTCTGTTGTTGCTATTTTATACACAGCATGCTTACGAGAACAATCACATATATATTTCCGAATCAATGTTTTCTTCAATCTTTTTGAATTTACCAGCAACTAAGATAATTTTATCAACAAAATTAAATCTACAGACATATCGAGTTCTGTGCAATGGTTACTGCAAATCATCTGAAAAATATTTAAGCCTAACAAATTTTAGGAAATTAGTTTTAAATCCATTAAGTTTCCATCGAAAATATTTCAGGTTGGGTAACCTAAGAAAAATTGAGGCAATACCTCAATCCCAATTACATGGAGGAACATTAAAACTACTAAAAGCCATGGGCTGTAAATTTGATATTACCAGAAGACTGTTCAAAACTAAGGCACGATTTTGTGGGTCAATGGACATTACTTTGCAAATTTTCTCTGAAAATCATAACATTTCTTTAAAGTATTTTCATAAAAACTATCATCGTATTTTATTTGATAGTTCTGACTTCTCCAAACAATATATTACAAATTTTGTGCCTAACATTTTACCATACGTTCACCAAACTGGACTTTATTTTATGTTGGACGATTACAAAGCTATAATTTACTGCAAAGATATTGAAGAAACCACGGACGTTAGTTCCTCAGTAAACATTTGGATTGTCCCATTTGCAATAGACCTATGGATTTTAATCATTAGTATAATTGCAATGCTAATAGGAATAGCAAAAACACATTCTACAAATTGGAATGAATACATTAGCTCAATAGTACTTTACGTTACATATTTACTGGGACAGTTTCCAACTAATGTTATCAAACTAAAATTTGTGTACACTATATTAATTATTTTTGGCATGTTTCTGAGTAACTTTTACGGAAATGGTATACTTAGTATATTACTTAATAGTTCCAAACAATTTGAAACTCTTAAAGAAATTCTTGACACTGGTTATAAAGTTGTGTATTTTCTGAAGGACAATAACCACTTAGATTTTAGAAAGGAATACCTCACAGCGTTTCGAATCCGAGGTATAGAAAATAAAATGAATGATAAAGGCTTTCATTTCACAACTAAAAATTACTCTATGGAGGTTATAGCCGAGTTTTTAGTTAGAAAATTTGTGTTTTTGATGGATAAAATTAAATGGGATGATAGGACAAGTTTTCGAGTTAGTGAGATTGTACGTTCGAAAGGAAATTCTTATGAAAATACATTGTGTAAACATATGCCTGATAGAGTCAACAATTATTTTGTATATTCTCTTATGTACACCAATAATCGGCACTGGTTAAGAGAAACATTATCAAGAATTCAAATGAGCGGACTAATGGGTTTATGGGATAAGTGGCGAACGTGGAAATTCGATATCATTGGCTGGATGAAATACAAGCAGAAGCCTGGACTTATGACTAACGACAGTATTGATGTTTTAAAATTATGCCCTGTATACATATTTGTTGGTGTAATGTGGGTTTTCTGTTTGATTATATTTGTAGCAGAGTTGGTAATATAATGTGAATCATACAATAAGTTCTCTAACTATTAAATGCTGCAATTTGAAATAAATACTTTCAGAAAATTTTGACATTAGTTGTAATGATAAAAGATTCTTTATTTACAAAAACAACCTTTGTTAATTATTATTTTGTAACCAAATTTTCATACACCAAATATACTACAGAAGTAGCGCAACAGAATTTTGCTTGGGGTGCACGTACGGAGAGTACTTATATTCTTGTGATGGTGAGCGCTGTTGCCGAGAAGCTAAATTAAAAAAATATTTCACTCATTCACGTAAACGATTAGTTTTCACTCATTTGGTAGCAGAAACTCTACATCACAATTATTTTGGGAGGATATGGGATTTCTCAACATTTAGTTCGGATTTGCCACTTGAAAAATACAATGAGAAAAGGGGAAACGATTGCATGGCTAAAATTGTGGGAGAGTCGTTTTATGCATGATCTTTATTTGAAAGGTAAAAAATTATTCGATTAAAGCATGGATATATAAGTACCTTATGAAATGGAGTTATGGCACGAAAGGATTTTGCAACATTTTGCGAATCCTAGTATGAGCTCTCAGTTCAAAGTTTAGAAACCTATTTTACTATTATACATTCAATTGATTAATATTAGTGGTTATTGAATCGTGAACAAAATGTAATGGATGCACATTTAACTTTATTGTTTTCCAGACAGCTAATCAAATCATGTACAGAAAATCTGACCAAATTTCTTTTGAATCCAATCAATATGATTTAAAATACTTATCAACGAAAGAATATATCAATGACAGCTGTTGGAATTATGCATTACCATTATCACTTTTGTACAATAGTTAGGCAAGTGAAAAGATAAGCTTGATAATATTAAGTGGCATGTAATTTTCACTTATTTGAGGTGTATAGTTAAATCGCTTACGTCATTCTGTACCTAATGTTATTCATTGAGTTTGTTTACCAAGGTAAACGAACTATAGGGTTGAGCATTAAGTATCACATGCATGTAATTTTGTAAAATTATTGTAATTTAGTATATTGAACAGTATCATATAGCATCTTTGTAAACTGAAACCATAAAACTTAACATAACATACATAAACTTTGTTAACCATAAAAAATGCTTTCCCTTTATATTTATAACAACCAATTTTGTGTATTTTTAAAGCTTATTAGTGTTTAAAATTGAGCTTTGAACTGATATTCAATGCACTCGTATAACACAATTATTACCTAATATTTTATTCTACCGTATAAAATGACTTTAAGAATCTACTTAGGTTTTTCTTTTGGAGACCAGATAAACTGGGCCCAACCATAAAGCATTTTGTGTAATTTTATAATTTAATTTAATTAAGGTATTCTTTTATTCAAGGCAAATAGATTGACAACATAATTTTACAACTGACAACTTGAAGACAAGATT
>JAQIWN010003228.1:0-13623 GCA_034699025.1 Entomobrya cf. arborea Gr-Col-00668
GTCTAGTCAATCTAGTTTACTACATTACATTACCATACTATCGGAGAATCATAGCAGAAAATTTGGACAAAATCCATTGCCATCCATTCCTCATAAACTTGCATATAAACCAAGTATGCCATGCAAAAAAATATTCGCTATTCTCACATGCACACACAAACCCATGCATAGACCAATTTTTTACTGCAAACTAATTTTTCCTCATATGTGCATAAAGCAAACACGATATTATGAGTGATAATACTACTTTGTTATATACCTACTACTACACTTGTTTTATTCACAAAGGGAATCTCTTTTTTTCTCCTCTCCTACTATGAGCTTTTGCTCTTTTACATACTTGTACTTGTACATGCATACATTTTAATGTAGATATCTCGGTTACTCTGCTCCTGCTACATCTCTTCTCTGCATCAAACCAATACAAAGGAATATCCTCACCCTTTTCCAAGTTTTTCTTCGTATGAGTAATAGTCAGCTGATGTAACTTCTCCTTTTGAATCTATTGACATTTTTTTCCTGCTGAGAAGATCATCTTTCTACTTGCTTATATAGGATTCAAAAGATTCCTTCCGTTCGTTTATCTGATATAAAATATCATGTAGTCGTAGTCCCTATTTCACGGAGTTATATACCTAAGAAAATAAATGCAATTTATAAATTCTGTGCTGCGACTCCTGTGCTCATTTTCTAGAAATAGTTGAGTAATTTTGTTAGTTTTTTTAATTAGTTGGTTTTATAAGAAAGTGGAAAGGTATTTTCAAAACAAGTTTCAAAGGGATCTTTGTTGCTATCTGTCTACTATCGTCTCGTCACACCCAACACTGTTGCTGCTCTAAAAAAAAGTCATCCGAAAAAATGAGCTCTTGACGAGTGATGCGACGACGCTGTTACTGCAACACAGATGAACATGTCATGTAAGAAAACATTTTTACTCACAAACTTTCAATGTTTCAATTCATTAATTTTGCATCTTTAGTAAGATGAATACATACGAAGTTCACAATACCCCAATTTAGTTGAGCATCATCATTCATTGTCTAAAAGAAAGCTAAAAATCAATCATTTTCTGTTCCTTCCAATTTTCCAACGCTGTAACTCGCAGCTATTGAATACATATATAGTTTTTAACGAATGAATGTCATCAATGTTGGTGAATCAATAATCTGGATTAGATACGTATGATCAGAACAAATCAAAACGATATATTAAATATTAGTTGAATCTTGAAAGAAGCAAATTTCTTTTTATCCCTATTATCCTTCATGAATTAAAGAATTATTGATATGCACAAAATTTATAATCACATAATATTTCCTTGTACGAATCGTGTACTAGGCTTACAATAATTCATAATGGGAACAACGATTATAACTTATATACATGCATGAATTCAAGAAAAATTCCCATCCATTTTACCTAACTTGCTCGCGAACTGAATGCTACTGTGTGGCTTTTCAAGAAACGAAAATGATTCATTTATAACCCTTATCCCTGTTCGTTTCCTTCTTTAGCTTGAAATTCCAATAATATCTTTTTTAAATCTCGTATTACAATGCATTCATACATCTATAGTTGCACACAATTTCAAAAAAAATAAAGACAAGCTTTTGATGTATAATTATGAGAATCGGATATGACATGTCCTCATAATGAATTATGTGTGTACTGTACTGAGAGAGTGGTGATTAATTTTGTCGTGATTTGTTTAGCGATAGCATTTTAACTTTTAACAACCCATAATGGCCAGTAGCACAGAACTGCACTAATGCTGTATTGTTCTGTTTCATTATTTAGTAGAGATAAAAAAGTGTGTATTGAACATAGTCCTTTCATACTTCACACTCCAATTTAATGCACAAACTTGAACCATGCTCATCTTTATCATCTCCAGTTTAGTAAACAGGCTTGTTTTGTTGCTGAGTATTTGAGAGTAATTACCCCCATAAAAATGACAATAACACAATTGTGTGCTTAGCTATTCTGCCACTCTAAATGACAATTTAAACGCAAACCTAGTCAGTTTTTATCTCAAAGTATTTTTACATCAACAGTGTTTCCTATATACTCGTACAAACGTCATAAAGTACTTTGTTATTTATCATCACACTAATTTAATAAATGCATTCAGCATTGGACATGTTTGTAGGTCCTCTGCACTCTGAACTGCACTGTCCCGTTCAATATTTAGACCATCATCCAATATCTGCGTTTATATTTTTTTATCATCCAAAGAACCAAAACGAAAGTGAAGCAAGTTAAAGAGGCGTATCTCTGTACTTTTCCTCGACATAGTAATTACCCATTACCCAAAAGAATAGTTATAAAGGAAGGGGCAAAAGCTACATCAGCATCATCATCGCAGTTTCCAGAGATAAAAACTGTTTTTCTTCAATCAGTTCTTGTTCTTCTTTCCAGCGCACAGTCACAGCCACCACACATTTCTTCTTGTTTGGTGCTTTATCCGATGCTGTTGGTGACAAAAAAAATAAATAAAGAAAATTGTGCAAATAATTTTTTAACAACAAATTAACCAGAAGAGGCTTGCCACTTACCATTTTTAATCCGCGTATGTCACATTTCTTTGGAGGCTTTTCCCTGAAAAAAAATTGTGGAAAGGGGAGAGGGGAACCTGACCTGTAATAGCTTTCATCATTCTTGGCAAATTGTACAATCAAAATCTGTGAGTAAAATGGGGTTACGAGCGCTGTTCATGGGAATAACCACTTCTGCGGTGACTATCCTGATGGTGTGGTACTATGAAATGTAAGATAAAATATTTAAACTTGACTTTTATTTTGACTTTCTCCTTTTTCCAAAAATTTTTCTATCGTAAACTTGAATGCTGATTTAGTGCTGTAATATTTTATGTGCTCCTTTGCTGCATTCAAAACATGTCTGTCAACGGTTGTTCTTGTTCATATTTACATAACGTGTGTTTCGGAAGTTGAAATCATTTCTGTCTCTCAAAATGAAGATAACCTTTTGCTCTTTTTTACTATACTTTTTTAATCAAATGTTTGCACTTGATGTTAAATATTTATAGATGTTTGTGTATGTTTTTATCGCTTAATTACACCTTCATAATATATGTGATATCATTACAGATAAGTTAAAGCTCATTAGTGATAACAATTAAATGATAGTATGATAGTCGGTAGATAACAAAATAAGCTTACATGTTACATGAATGTGTGTCTTTGAGTCGGTTTACCTTTCCATGTGTGTGCAATAATATTTTTGGTCTGTATAATAGAAGATAGTTAGTATCCCAGGATAAAAAAAATAATTTGTAAAATAGATTGATATTTAAAGCATGAAAAATAGTGTCAAAGAAAAAATAGTGTTTTTTTAAACCAATTTTACTGTGCTGAGAGGAGAAAGTTTTTGCACTTTCACTTTTTGAACAGCATACCGCATGAGTTTTTATATTAAAAAATTCCCTCATCGCACGTCATTATCATTTTGAATATTTAAACTGTAAACTAGCTCCTCAACGGTAAAAGACAGAAATGCAGGCTAAAGGTATTAAATTAAATGTAAAATTTAAGGTATGTGGGGCGAAACACAACTTTTGTGGGATTTATTTCACTCTTGTAGACTGAACCCTTGCCAGCCTTTTTACTGTTTTCTTTCCGAATGTAAGTTTCGGTAAAAAAAAGTCCAGTCCATGAAACAAACTTGCCTGTAAAAGTGCTTTAAATAACAGCTTTCTTTAGCTAGGGCTATATAGTTTTAATATAAATGACAATGACAAGTAATTTAAGTATAGCTATGTGCCTCTGTGGGGGAGTGGGCTATGTTTATCGAAATTGTTATAAACCAAATATGAAACGACGTTCACGTAGGCAAATTCACTTTGGATTCAAAATCGCCGTGACATTGACACTCCTCCTTTATCTGCTTATCCCCATCCTCTACCATTTCAACGTTTCGGTGCAGCGACACCTGGTTTTCCTACCGTTCGTGCGATGGCCAGCAGGAATAAATTTTTCGGATCCGGATGCTCAAGGGCTTCAGGGATGTCGAAACTTTTACCTGATGTCACAAGAAGATATTTCGATTGGAGTTTGGTAATAGTTATGATTATGAAGCAGTAAATTTTTCAGAATTTCTCAGTGCTTTCTATAATAATATGATCATGGTCTTGCAGGCATATGCTTCCTAAAAGTTTAATCCAGCAGTCAAAAGACAAACCTCCAGAATTTTGGGAAGATTCCATGAGAAAAAGTGGAAAACACATTGTCATTTACTTTCACGGAAATACTGGATCTCGTGCAGTTCAACATCGTATGGAGTTGTATCTCATTTTGCAGCAGCTAGACTACCATGTTATCAGTTTTGACTACCGGGGATACGCTGATTCTACGCAGGTTCCACCGGCGGAAACTGGAGTCGTCACTGATGGTCTTGCAGTGTACAAGTATGTTCAGAGTGTGTTAGCATCGGCTAATAGTGATGTGAATGTTTTCATTTGGGGGCACAGCTTGGGAACAGGTAAGAAATTTGGAACCGTTTTATGTATATCTTGTATTTCATTGAAATCAAGTACACAAGATATTCTTTTTTCTATTACAGGTGTATCTTCCCATGTTGTTTCCAATTTATGCATGGAAGGAAATCCACCTACAGCTTTGTTCCTAGAATCTCCATTTACAAGCATTGGTGAAGAAGTAAAGCATCACATGCTCGCTGCTGTAAGATTGCATAACATCAATTCGTTGATTCGTTCATCAATTTTCATATACCAAAGTAATTTTAAAAGTTTACGTATGACCTTGTTTTTGTTTTCAATTAGATTTATCGCTATATGCCAGGTTTTGACTATATATTCGTCAAGCCTCTGCATAAAAATGACATTTCGTTTGAGTCGGATAAACACATTGCAAATATTGACATACCGATCTTAATATTACATGCAACAGACGACCCAGTTATACCGTACTTTTTGGGCAGAAAGGTAAATATGTGTAAAGCATTGAGCGAGAACAATAAAACTAATTCTGGTGAAACTCGTTGCTTCTTTGTCTTCACATTTTTATCTCTTCTTTGCAGCTTCACACCATCGCTAGAAACATACGTTCCAACAACGCCAAGCCAATATATTTCAAGGGATTTGGAGATGGGTTTGGACACAAGTTCATTTACCGATCACCTGAGTTGCCTCAACTTATCAAGGACTTTGTTCAGTGCTCTATAACTGATCATTGGCCATGTCCTGGGTTCAATAAAACAGACGCTGCTGATGTTTTAGAACAATGAGACAAGATCTAAGCCATTAATTCGGCTTTCCCAAATGGATAATGTCATGTCATGTGGTGTGTTTTACGGATAAGGTGATAGGTGATAATCAAATCTTGCGTTGTACTTTCTATACTCCTCTTTGGTCTGACGTTACGTAACTGGTTCCGTGATAGCTTGGAAATTTTCAAGGACTAGCAAAACGATGAATTTCTTTATCATTCTTATTAGTTGTAAAATATACAATGTAATTCTTATGGCTGCTGAATTGAATTCAATATAATATGACATTCATTTAATATTTTTCTGCTTAGTTAATAGATGACTTATGTAATATGTAAGGTAGCTAAAATAACACTGAGTCTGTGACTTGTGACATTGCCAATAAGAGTTTATTTCCATTGATGTTGATAGTCAATCTAATATCAATCCTGTTTAATTACTTGGTAATTTCTAAATCAAAATAATAATTATTACTCACCGCAGCACAATACCAAAGGAGATAGGTAGAAATGGAAATCATTAGTTAGTAAGCTTAACTTTTTGACTTCCAGTAGAATAGTGAGGGAAAAAACTTTGCCTTACACAAAATGTTAACATGCATACAACTTTCTCCTTTTACTAAAGTTCATAGTAGCTACTATAATCACATCGAATTCACAATAAAATAATCAGCAACTTAAATTAGTTTTATTAGTTTGTCTAAACAAATCACTCACTTTTTACTACTCAGCTCAAAATGGGTGCAATCAAGTGCAATGTAAATATAGTGTAAGAAAAAGATTTAATTTTCCATCATAGTATCATTATTCTTAAGAAGTATCATCGCATGCGCTTATATGTAGTTTGTAATTTCGCTGTAAATATTTAGGATTTTTACTTAATCGCACGTTTATTTCGGCAAGCAGCACATTAGACAGTGTATTCCAGTCCAGTAGACATTCCTGCAGTACTTTTTCTTGTATATATCACGTACAACACAAAGTTGTTTCCGCAATACTTTGTAAAATATGTGCTTATCTTAGGTAATAATTTGCCATACTTGCTATTGATATGGACCTGATTTTCGGTATGGTGTATGGTTTAAGGGTTCGAATTGATATATTTTGTTGATATGAATTATTCGCAAAAAGCTATCCTTGTATTCTTAATCCCCGGTTAAGTGAAATACGCTATTAAATATTAAATATAACCCATGTTGTGATTTGTTACTGATTTAACTAGTTGTATTCCAAGAGATTTCATCGAGATTGAAATAAAACCGAATATTAAACAAATTAATTCAAATAAAAAAGAGCATTGTTTATTTCTTCAACAATTTGTTTCTCTTTTCTAACAAGAACAAATACAATAATGCAACTTATCTGTTTTTTAAACTTGAGAATGTTTCTGCTTCCAACGTGAGCATACAAGTACGAGCACTGACATAATTACGACACATAATCTAAATGTAATCTGTACAATCCGCATATTATATTGTATGTAACACATAGCATACAGCTTTGTCAAAATAATAGAGAACTGGCTATGTACTAGGTACATAAGATTTTTTCTTTCTTTCCTTTTACACTGAGTAATTGTATTTTTATTTTACTTGACTCTGTGCTGGAAGTGGTGGTAAAATATGTGGCATTTGTAATATAATTTTACCTATTCCATTATCCATTATTATTCTGTAGTAACATTTTAACTTCAGCATTTTTAAATGGTACATTACGGAGACATCACGTTAGGCATAAAAATGATATATTTAATGAGGTATTCTTACTTTTTATATTTATATTATGCATCTTTGACAGAATATTGTATGTACATTTCAATGTAATAGTAAAGTAGTATTAACGATACATTGATCGAAATGATTAAAGATCTATCATAACTTTAAGATAATATAGCAATAATATTTACAGTAAAATATCACAGTATCCTCCGTACTCACCAGGACGGCACAGGGCATAATGCATCCCCAGAGGTACTGCCGGTAGTACCAAACGTTCCGTTTGAAAAGAACGCAAAGACGCATTCTGTCAATTCTGAATGAATTATTATTATTACAGTCAATTCCTTTTCGTCACTCAACATTTAGGTTTAAATAATAAAAAAGACAAAGGCGACAGGGGTCAAGCTTGCATGAAGCTTGAAGTAATTCTGTAGCTTTTACATTTTTCTTTATAATTTAATAATTTACTTAACTTTAACTCATTCACAATTTATTGCATTTTTTTGAGTTCTGACTTGCCTTGTCAAAGACAAAAAGAACCAATACGACTTTGTTAAATACCTGCTTTCATCTTTTTCTCAAAACTACATTTAGCATAAAAACAAACGCACTGCGCTTTCATGTATATATACACATACCAAGAATAAATCGATGACTAACATCACAACCGGCGACAAAAGGTAATAAAATTGGAGTGATATATTTTTGGCGTTACTGGAGCTACTTCACTACACCCATTTGTTGTTCTTTCTAGTTAAAAGTTTTCTGAGGCGGTTAACTCGCGGATACTGACTTGACTGGAATTTAACTTTTTGGAATATATTGTGATCCTTCTATGGCAGGCAATTTTACTCGACGCAATGTTCTCGAAAGTCAACAGTCAATACCCGACATTTATACAACACAAACATACATACATATCTCTCCCTACCTAAAAATATTTACGTACCAGCGAGAAAAAATGCCTTGTTACTGGATAGTTACAATAACGGAAGTTTCAAAGGCAGGAGTTGATTACAAATACTTGGCAAACATGGATTGAATAATAAGTCAGTTCCGCCCTGTCATTTACCATATCATTGTTACAGTACAGTCTAGTATGATGACAATGCTTTAGGCCCTATAATTTGGGGAAGATTAGTTGTATGGATATTTTTGTATCTGAAGTTAAATCTACACTCATCAAGAAACTCAATATATATTAATTACTAGTTAGTTTAACATTTTCTCTTGCTTTGTACATGAGAATTTTTAAGTGATTATGTACACACACTCTGCCTTGCGAGCAGCTGCACTTAGAAAACACTATATATCAATATAATAATTTGTTTCTTAAAAATTCAGTCAAAATTTTTTTACTAGATAAAGGATACACCTGCATTTTGTTAAAAATCGAGAGAAAAATATTAAAAACTTGATTAAACTCTCTAGCTTTTAGTAGTAGTGTGTGCTCGATAGTAAGGATTTTTTCCTTTGATGGGCAACGGATGAGCTTCAGTGTTGAAAACCCAGTAATCCAAATCCATCAATTCTTTCGAACTGAACATCAGGTACAGATACTATAGACAATAAAAACATTGATTTATAATAAATAATAAAGCACTTGCTTATATGTATACTGCTCATATTGAAAATGAATATTTTTAATTATTAAGTACCTTCAGAGTCTCAGCTAAGAAAAACGACTGTTGGACATCATCTTGTTGAGGTTCTTTATTATACACGTTCCGGAGTCCTGAGTATCCTCCGTTTGCCCCAGACTTACAATACTTTTCAATGGATTGAGCTGCATCCCAAGCCCACTCACGGTACTTAGGGTCTCCTGTTAAACGCCACATGTAAAAGTAGGCTTCAATCACTTCAGGACGCAGAATGTAGTACTTTTCATTCTGTCGAAGTGCACGAGCTTCTAGGGCGTCACTAAACCGGAAACTTTCAGGTCCTGTAGAACAAATTTTATGTGCACATGCGTTAAATAAGCCATTGGTTTGGAATCTTATTTAGTTTAACTTATGTAGTATTTCCTTACCAAGCCGAGTAGCCGTCCTAATATAACTCTCATGACATGTATTGGTAATTCCTTCGGCAATTTTCATGTGTCGACTAGCTCTGTTACTTTCACTTCCATGATTCTGATTAGCAGTAGGATCGTGTATAGCACCTAATGCCAACATTCCACCAGCAAAGCATGCCAGATGGTCCATTTTGCTTTCCAAGCGATCGTATCGCATCTCGGCGAAATATAAAAGTCCACTCTTAGAGTAGCGAATAAGTCCATTTTTCTCAAATGCGTCAATAGCATCATCGTACATTTGACGAGCATCCACATCTCCCGTCTGAAGGTATGACTTGATTAAATATTCATAAAAGCTGTCTCCTAATGCCCCCATTGATACATGACCTGGGAAAAGAGTTTACATATCATTATACATTACATAAAACAGTTCAAGAATCAGTATTGCTGTTGCTGGGCAGACTGATAATTACGTTTTACTTACTTTGGGTAAATTTGGCCATTCTGGGATGAACATAATTAAAATAGAGTCCTTTGGGTTTGTCGAGTGCCTTAATTACTTCTCTTATTTTATATGCCTTCTCCCTGAAAATTGGATCTCCCGTTATGTCAGATAAATACACAAATTCCAAATGGATTGACCCAAATTCGGAAAGTATACTTGAGCCGCTGGCAGCCCAACCATAGTTCCTACTTGCCTATAATACATTACCATTAAAAACCATATTATCACACTGAATTTCCTTAAACAGAAAAAATTATTGCAATTCATCAACGTTTCCACCTACCCCAGAATGCAAGCTGATCAAAGCATATGGAATCCCAGTGGGCGTTTCAAAGGCAGGCAAAAGCTTCTTTCCCAACTGGTATGCCTTATCCTTGAACATGGTATCCCCTGTCAAAGAATACGCAGTCAGAAAACCTCCTACAAATCGAATGTTTGTCTCAAACACAGACAATTCCGCTTTCTAAATTAAACAAACGGCAATAACGACACGTGTGATTAAGTTCATCAACATTTGCATTTTGCAGGCACATAAATGAATGAAACAGTGCCATTCATATCATTCATTTTACTTCCTACTTACTATGGAGTCGAAGTCGAGATTATTTTCTATCCAATCTCGTGCTTGCTTATACTCGTCCATCAGTCCCATCATGTACAAGGTATCAATCGCATCCACAATCGTAGCACCAAGTTTCGCTGGACCAAATATACTGGCTGAGTGACCCCTTTGGCTCATTGGACGAAGTTCGTTATGACCCCATGCATATTTGACATAATTATCCCAAGAGTCTTTCATCATCTAAAGAATCAAAAGATAAAAAAGTCAGTCAAAAACAGTGCCGCATTATATAAGATGTTAACAATCATTTATTATTATCATCCCTTGAATCATCTTCAATTAACCCTTCAATTAAAACCATGAAGTATATAATTCCACAAATTTATGAAATGTCATTGTGATTATCATGTTGATTGTTCTTCTATCATCCCAATTAAAATGCCTTTATTAACCAACCTGCTTTATAAATTCTCTCTTGCTTTTAACATCCTCCCATCCCTGAGATTCCAAATCAATTCCCCTTTCCGTTTCCCCAAACAGAACAATATCTTCCAGCCTTGCAGGCCCTTTACTCAAATTCCTATACATATAGTTACTCCTATTATAATGTAAATTAGCTAGAGCTGAGCTCGTATAAAAAATATCATCCACAGCCCGTGCATCTCTACTCCAGCCCATAAAAAGGAAACTGGGCATTAGAGCACCTATTGAGAGCAACAAAATGATGCCGACTAGCTTCCGTAACACTGTCATAATGCTGCTGTGCTTGGTCCCCGGTCCCGTATAAAATAGCAGCCAAAATAGTGGAACAAAGAAGGGAACGCTTTGAACCAGACTTGTCAACAAAACGGCACTACTCTCTGAGAAACTCATATACTCTTCAAGCCAGACATATTTCCACATCACAAAAATATAAAAAAAAATGCAAGAAGGGATTTCTTTTCTGCACTTGTCTCCGGTCATAAATTAAAAACCTAAAAACAATAACTCCTTCTGTAACACATTCACATCACGTAGTCCTATTAATACTACTTCTGATTTGCAGCCACATAACACATAAAATATAAAAAGACATTTATACTTTCACACACACAGCAGCAGTAGCAGCAAACATTTTTATTCCTATATCCTCTCACATCATCAATACTAATTTTACGAATTTTCTCAAATTTACTGGCACATCACAAACAAATTTTGAAAACTTGAAAAACAAATTTTGTGGAAAATCATTATCGTATCGTCACACACTTTTTGCTATATTTGTATGTGCACATACGCAAAAAAATATGTGCAATCAAACAAACCTACGCACATACTAAAGATAACAAAATAAGGTCCAGCAGTAACCCATCACCATCCTCTCCGCATCCAAACTATGAGGATGACCACTCGATAATGCAATGCTCTTTTTTTCTCAGCCTGGCTATTTTCGCCATCATCATATATATCATAATGAAATATGCCGTATTGTAAATTGTAACATAACGCAACTTCTAACAAACACAAAAACAACAAAACATATAATGCCCACAGCAAGGCGATATATTATTTTATGGTACAGCCAAACTACAAAGGAATATAATATAACTGCTCACATCACAAAAACAGTACATTCATCTCTATCTCTGTTCTTCACAAAAATTCACAACCAGCAACACCAGTGCACCCAGCTCAACAGGCAGGTCTCCTCCGTTGTTCTCCTTTTTTTTCTTATCGTAATCACAACATCATTGCTCTCGGTTCTCTGATTGTGCGAGTATGACTATGACTAAGGTCTCTCTCTGTTGTCTATTTTGTTGTTCAAAAATGAAAATGAACGGATGTACAAAAATACGCATATTATGAACACGTATGCGAAATTATAGTAAAGTGATTCTAAAAGAAGTGAATGGAAGAAAGAACGAAGAGCAAGAGAAGCTAATGGAATAAAACCTAACACACACATATTAACTTCGTCAGCTCCGTATGCAGTAGCCACAGTGTGCGTAACAGCGCCTACTAGCAACCACGACTCACAGCTTTTATGCGGCTATCTAGCATGAGTTCTTATGCACAATTTCGGCTACTCCATACGAAGCTGACAAAGGAATACCTAAAAAAAAAACTTTTTAATGATTCGTCCATATACATTGAACATGGGCAAAATATGCAAGCATGCATGAGAATTTTCAGTATTGTCAGACCAGACCCAGGCCAAAAGAAAGAGACCAGCGATCTGTTTACTATCATCATCATTACCACTTGCATGAAAATTTTTTTATGGTACGGATTACGGACTACGGGCACACAGGTTGCCGTACTAGTTAAAGCTAGTCGTTGTCGAATTAACGTGGTACGACGGTGGTAGTGGTGATACGATGTGATGGTTTCTGTATTGTTGGCGAAGATTATAATGATGATGTACCACAACAACTTTATATTTTACTTTATGCTTTACAAGTATTCACTAGACTTGACTGCTGAAGATCATAATAAAATGCCGAGTGCAATTTACATAACTGTCTGTCTGTACTGTATAAAAATGTGACAAGGCAATGTTGGAAGGTTGTGTTCTCTGTTGTGATTCTGATTAGTGGATCCTTTTACATAACACGAAGTACGTGATACAACGATGTATTGGTATCCTAACACGGAAAATTATGAATACTATACTATAAGCACTATATAAGGAATGACGACTATAGATGCGATGCAAGTTTTTCATATTGTTAAACTTTACGCAGATAATCTCCCATATTTTCTCAGCTAACCAGACCAGAGCTCCACTTTTATCGTTGCCTTAATATCTACGTCATCTCATTGAATCGCCCTCATAACATCACTACTCAGAAAACAAGGCTCCTTCTACTCGGTGACTCGGTACCAGCTTAATGTACGTACAAATTTTATAGTTATTCTTGGCAGAGTAGTTTGACATCATCAATCGTTATTTTTACATGATAATTTGCATGTTTGTTGGTAAAAAAGAAGCCTTCACAAAATGTCAAGCTGAGTGGAGAAGAAGAGCAGTCAACCATACATTTCTTATGCTGTATCTTAAATTGATTCAATGAATAGTCTCTTTGTCTTAAAGCATTTCACATTTTTTTAATTCTTTATCTCTGATTTACTCCTTTTTATGCCTTAAAGTGCACTGTTGCATTGCCAAATGAAAATGCATTTTTAGCATAAACCACCAGCAACTTTTAGCATCCCTGCCCTGCTACTACTGCAATTACATTTTTATAATTTTACGCCCAAAATGCAGATAATTCTCCAACCACAACAGCCAATACCACAGAAATATTCCACGATTCGCATGAAAAATATGTCACGTATTAGTGTGCTTCTAGCTGACTTCAATCTATACTACAATTACTACATGCGCAGATAAGCTAAAAAGCTGAAAGGACAAAAACCCTCTAAAACTATTGGAGTTTCTTCATTAAACTAGCGAATGTAAGTAAACTATTTAAGCCATCAACTGTCTCATCTCATGAGCAGCTCAGCGGCATGATGGTTATCATCAGGGAAAGAGTAAACGCATAAATGCATGAAAATGCATAATGCCACTTCTGCATACCTCTTTCAACTGTATTTTG
>JAQIWN010003229.1:0-13621 GCA_034699025.1 Entomobrya cf. arborea Gr-Col-00668
TTACCAGCTCTTTATCTCTATTCCAAATGACTGATACTATATGCGATACTGGTGTTCAGAAAATGAGTACCAGATGTCTGAAAATTCCATAATAATTTGAAACAAACTTTTGTCGTTCACATGGATATATTTTTTAGATGCTTATATAAGTAGCAAAGATTATTCTTTCTCTACAATAGTGTCAAATTATCCTGTGTGATTTCTCTCTCAAATAATTCGTAGATAGAAGAACGTTTGCAAAGGACCACTTGCGTTAAGGGCCATTTTTGGGCTAAATTTAAAAAAATCTTTTTCTACCCATTTTTGTTAAGCTAATTAAGGGTACTACTCCTGTGAAGGTTTCAACTCAAATGGACCACCTTGGCCAAAGTTATGGGCTGCCAAAGTTGAAGAATTTTGGGATATTTCAAGAATCCAAAATTTTAAAGCAGTTTATTTTGAAAACTTATAGCTTACGAATAATAAGTTCCAGAGCTAAAAATCAGGTACCATTCTGTTACACAAAGCTTTTACCATACGACAAACACAATTTTTGCAAAATCCTACCACCAGGTGCAAAATCTGTTGAAAACCATCAAATAAAATACAAAAAAATCATGTTGGATTTTATTTTCCGGATTGTGGTATAGAAAGTTGACATTGGTACAAGTCGTGTCATATGTCAAAATGATCAACTATAATTCCTTTATTACATACGTTGTACCTTTGATCGAACTCCTACTAAGTGATGAGTACGACGTTCGCACACTGTATGACACCACCCAAAATTGATGAAATTGATCTTTGGTGGAGCCGTACTCAGAGCAAGGGAAGATTGGTGTTAAGGGTACAACATATGTAGTAGAGTTGTCACAGGTGATCATTTTGACATATGACACGACTTGTACCAATGCCAACTTTCTATACCACAATCCGGAAAATAAAATCCAACATGATTTTTTTGTATTTTATTTGATGGTTTTCAACAGATTTTGCACCTGGTGGTAGGATTTTGCAAAAATTGTGTTTGTCGTATGGTAAAAGCTTTGTGTAACAGAATGGTACCTGATTTTTAGCTCTGGAACTTATGATTCGTAAGCTATAAGTTTTCAAAATAAACTGCTTTAAAATTTTGGATTCTTGAAATGCCCCAAAATTCTTCAACTTTGGCAGCCCATAACTTTGGCCAGGGTGGTCTATTTGAGTTGAAACCTTCACAGGAGTAGTACCCTTAATTAGCTTAACAAAACTGGGTAGAAAAAGAATTTTTTTAAATTTAGCCCTAAAATGACCCTTAACGCAAGTGGTCCACTAGCAAAATTATTCTGTACTGTTTAATTTCTGTTAGATGTATTGATTTCATCTGAATTTGTTTGCCCCAAATCAAAAAACTGCACCCAGTGAAAGCAGTGCAAATATTTATTACGAAAGCGTTATAATGGAGGGAGCATAAATGCATCATCTGTATAAATTGAAAAATATGGAAAACACTGATTAGTCATAACGAATTCAACCTCTGAATAAACAATGTTTTGAGCTGAATGGATGTCTGATAGTGAGTTCAATGGATCAAAGTTCTCTCCAAGACTGCATGCATTGCAAAGTGAAAAACTATGGCTAACAAAAGTGTGAGTTCAGGATTTTTAGATAAATAAATCTTATCACAGAAAACAGAAAACTGTTATAGTTATCTTACACTTTAGGTCATTGGTCTTCTGTTTTTTATGATGAAAATGTAAGTTTCATTTTTTTATCTAGCAGTAAACAAATCAGATTTTGAAACCAGGCCGATATTTCAATATTGGTTAGCATTCTCAAATTGATGGAGTTAATGAACTTTTGTGCTCATTTTCTCTACCCAGCAGGACAAAAAATGTTCGTTTTCCCAAAAAACACATTTGATGCTTGTGCGTCCAACACAGTCTCTACCCTTAAATTTTGACCTAAATTTTCACTTGTAAATAATCAAGAACAGAGAATGTTTATTAGTTACTGTTTTTGAACTGCCCGTTCATCTTCCAGTTTTTAAGTTGATCGTTAAAAAATAATTATGAAAGTGGCTAGTTTTTTAGTTTACATTGTCATGTTTTTGACTATTTCCTTGGTCAACGCTTTTAGCAATTATAACAAGGAATGGAAAACAACTGTAAAAACTCCATTTGAACACAACAGGTTTGTATATTTAAAAAAAATTGCTATTTAACGCAATATTATACACAAAAAATTTCACAAATAGACACAAACGTTAAATATTACTTTAAAATTAAAATTTAATTTAAAAAATACACTTATTTACAGCGTCCACAGAAATTGGACATGACAAATTTGCGCAGGGGAGCCATGGTAAAAAAATACAAGTTTCCTCTAAATTGAAACAAATTCAGTGGGTGCCCAGTAGCTACTAATTTAAAAACCGTCAATTTGGCACAAAAAACACATTTTTTAAATTATAATAAAATATTTTGAGCTTCAGGGTGCTTTTGGTGGGTATCATTGTAAGGCCCTTAGTTTTTTACATATGATGAGAAATTAAAATAAAAAGTTCACTGTGCGGAAAATTAACTACGTAATTAACAAGTTTTATTTTACACAAAATATAGTATATTTACTACTTTTAGGTAGCGCAAATGCGCTACCTTTTCTAAATTATTTTAATTTTTGCTTCTGGTAGCGCAAATGCGCTACTGGGCACCCACTGAAATTATAGTAACGTATATAGCGATTCGGTTTAAAAAGAACTAAAAACGCCGATTTCATTTTTCTTTGTTTCCGATTAACCTGTTGTTGAGCAATTAAGGGCAGTAGGCTTTTCGGAAATTTATCAAAGAATGAAGCATCTATCTATCTATCTAAGAATTTTTGCTCTTGACTCCATTTCTAGAACTTATCGATGTTTCGTTTTTGTTATCGTTATTATCGTTACTGAATCTCACATTTTATGAACGAGACAGCTGGAGGGATTTTAAAAATTTTATTTTGAGTTATAGTGATTTGCTTTTTCTAAAAGCAACATCACTGCTATGAAAACAATAAATTTCAATAGGTTTTTCTGAAATTATTTTGTGTTTATAGGACGTTTCTGGAAGAAACAGACGGTGTGCTCGTGGATTTTATCTAAGTTCAAATGGAGTTTGCCGCATAAATAGACGTTTTCGTCCCTCGGATTATTAATTTATTCGATAATACTGAGGCAATGAAATGCCTGTACTAACTTGTTTTTAACATCTGTGTTTGTGTTAAAACATTACTTTATTAATATACCATAAATAAATAAGGTGAAAAAATTTGTAACATTTAAAATTGGACACTTTTACAATAATTCTGCCAAGATTTTTAAAATATTACTTAACACTTTGTTTTGCTTGAACTGAGCTGTTTTTCAGTTATTTGTAAAATTTTAGCAAGCAATTTTTTCTCAATTACTAAATCATTAAAGTTTTTAGAAACGTTTTGCAAATAATGTTTTCAAGTACTAAACAAAAAAATTAAATAGAATTATAAGGATGTAGTGTGGTGTTATAAATCTTAAGTCTAGTAAACTTTGTACAGACCCTTACTAGTAATTCTGTTCTTTTCAAAATAAATGCATGCAGTTTATTGTTGTTGCCAAACAATTGTAAATTTTTATTAAGAAGTACGTTGTACTTCCTATTCCGAATGCATTTCATGTCTATCTGCTAGTCAGTTCCTCTGTGAACGCTCTAACTCAAAAACGCTTAGACCTATTGACCTGAAATTTTGTATACTGATACTTGGGGGGACAAGTAAGAAGCCTATTGATTTTGGGCGAAATCGGTCAAAGGGTACCAGAGTAACGGCAATTTAACGGTTACATGCTTTTTAAATGGCAAAATAAAAATTTTACCAACCGGTGGATTAGACGATTGGTACCAAAGTTGATCAAATAACAAAAATAAAATAAAAACATACTTCTTTTTTAAGCTTTGCAAGGACTAGTTCAGCTTAATAATTTAGAGTATGATGTTTAAAAATAAATAATCGTATTTTGAGAACTATAAATAAGATAAAATTTACTTTATTAAGCTTCCCTATAAATTATTTGCAAGAAATAAGTAATTGATGATAACAAATATCATTTATCCCATTTACGCAAATAAAACTTGGTTTTCAATAAAGCAGGTTGCCTACTCTACGTTTATTTACCGAAATTGGAGCATGGTAAAATGTCTTTAAAAAATCAATTGACCGATTTATTTAAATCCATGCATATTATGAATGAAAACTTAGACCAGTATGCTTAATATATAAAACTACAAAATAAGGAAGCACCAACATACTGTATAAATTTAATATTTTAACTTATGATATGCCTTTATTTTTCCAAAATTCATTTTTAAATTAAAGTATTAACAAGCAACATGTTGAATATTTTTCACTAAAGTTTCGTAAGAAATGAAAAGGTTTTATTTAATGATGAGATTTTATATTGGTACAGACACAATTTTTTAGCTGAAATAAAGGCATGGTCAAAAACAAATTAATAATGCTAAAAATATAATTTTAGTAAATTTAGTTTTCAATATTAGTACCACGAGTTGCATCGAAATTTCAAACGTATTATACACACATTCATTCTTGACTGACAAGGTCTTTAAATTTCTAGAGTTTCAGTAAAACATATTTAAATTGAACACAAATTTGCAGAAAGCTTTCCACTTAAAAGATATTCAGGATCAACACGTTTAATACACCCTAATCGTGTAATGATTTCTATAATAAATTTACACATGTATAAAAACATTATAAGATAGAAAACTAATTAACAACTAATCTAACTAACTAATCATTATGTTATAAATATTAATACATTTATTAATTGACTAAAAACACCTTTTGGGAAAGTTTTACGGACGTTGTAACTACATGTCTTTACCAAGGACTGTTTAAGTATTTTTATCACTTTTGACCAAATAAATGTACCAAACTGAAATTTAAAACCCTTACTGAATTTACTTTTTAATCGATTTTCTTGCATTTAGTCTCAAATATACTTAACAAAATTCACACTACGGAAAACAAATATACGTATGCAATTTTGTGTATAATTTTGATGTCTTAAGAACAATATATTATTTAGAGCGCCAAAATTACATGTTAAATACACAAATAAACTCATTTGTAAGTCTTAGACAGCTTTTTTGATCATATTATTTAAGTTATGCTTCCATATTTTTAAATGTCTTTGAATTTAAAACATCAACTGTTAAGGTTTAATAACATCCATCTTTAAAAATAAAGAGCTTCATAAACACAAGGATCACGGATAAGTATTATTTGGACTGCCCAAATACTGAACTCCACTCATTAAAATCATTTGCTTCATCACCAAAGAAATTCGTCAACAATACGACACAAATTTCAAACTTGTTTTGCTAACTCTGAAATTATTTTTTCATACGTTATTTTTTTCGAAAAATACTTGAAAAAAGCCTTGTTTCTGTTTTTTTTAAATTTTCCTAATGGTCATCATTGTGTAAAGTTAAGTGATTCATGTACACGTATTTATTAAGAAACTCAACTGAGCAAACTCGACAAATGTATGGTTTTTCCTCTACATGCTTGGAAACATGATATAGATAGATATTCGACGTGTACAGGTACTTTATTGCATTATTACAAAATAAACAAGGTCCACTTTTTTCCTCCACTTTTGAATTTTGGTGTCTCACAAGTTCATTAGAATTACAAAACTTCTTATGGCACGTGGAACACTCATGAATATAATCAACTTTTGCAACATGATGTCGTTCAAAATGAATTTTTAGCTCAATGCCGCTTATAAAAGTGGCTGGACATTTCCGACAACTATACGCTTTCTCTCTTGTGTGACAACGCACTATGTGCGTATTGCGGGAAGTAACATCGGAAAAACGGAAATCACACAACTTACAGTTGTACGGTTTTTCCTTCGTATGAGTACCTATGTGTCTTCTTAAGTGACTCAAGTTGAAATATCCTTTGTCACAAAACACACAAGAGGACTTAATTTTTGCCCTTTTAGGTCTTTCTCTAACGTGCTGTCGAAGTCTTATCTTTTCTTGGAAGAGGCCTGATCGCAAAGATCGCATTTAAATAAACAATTGATTTCGTGACTTTCAAAATGTCTTCGTAAATCACTTCGAGTTCTAAAAGATTTTTGACACTTATCACATCTAAACCTTTTTTCGCCCGTATGAATCAGTTTGTGCCGTATTAGATGGCCAATCGCTCGAAAAGATTTAGTACAAAAATTACAACAAAAAGGTCGCTCTCCCGTGTGTGTTCTTAAATGTAATTTAAGGGCAGAACTATTTGAAAACTTTTTAGTGCAAATTGTTCAGGGAAACAGCTTTGCTGCATCTCCAAGATGCGAAAGTGCATGTCATTTCAAGCTTTTCTTGGCTACATACCGTTTTTCGCAAACTTTACAAGCAAATGGGTATTCGCCTGTATGAAGTCTGATGTGATTTTCTAAGTTATTTTTCTGTCTAAACACTTTTTCACACAATTTGCAAGGAAATCGAATACCTTTGTGTACGGTATCGATATGCCAGGTCAAGCCTCTTGATGAGGCAAGAATTTTATTGCAGAACTGGCAAGAAGGCATTTTTTGTTAATTAACACGAGTTTTGAATCACAAAATGGTGTTTATAAAGTTTAATGTTTTTCAGGACATAGATGAAAACTAGACTCCTTTGACCGACTGTTTTGACTGAGTTTAATTTCTTGGATGTGTTTACTTAAAAGGCTGTTTGCTGAATGTCAGTATATTATCATTTCTGGCGTTCAATTAATAATAAAGTATTATACATGTATTTCCCTATATGCTTAGCATTAGTACTGTCGAATGAAATTTTCGTGTTTTTGGAGGCCTGGTGCAGAGTTTGTTTACACCTCTGTGTAATGCAGACTTAAGAAAAGCAATTAAAAACGTGCGTACATGGTAAAATTTCATGGGACTAAAAGCTACTGCCTTCTATAGGTATACATGCGATACTGAACATATAAATGAAATTCACATGCACAAAACAGGAAAGGGACATGTGCAAGGTACTTTGCTACGCATTCATTAATGATACTTGCATGCTAAACAACAAGGTAAAACAAGATATTGGTTAGAGAAATTAAGCACGTTGAGTTTATGATTAATATGCATTCATGTTAGTCCCAACGGTACAAATAAATATATATATTTGGCTCAGAAGAAGTATTAGTTTGTAAAATTTCATGTATTGGATGCATTTAAGCTCTTTATTCGTAGTAACTTATTTTAAGTAATTCTGTCCATATTATTTTTTCAGTCTCTAAGTGATGGATTTAGGTATTTTGTAAATTAGTGCAATATAAATATTAGGTTTTTACATCTATGGCGTTTTCAGGTATGCTAGTGGCTTTAATCTCAAATAATCTTAATAATGTTTAATCTCAAATAAAACATTGAATGCTTGGGGCTCAGAATTTTAAAAGCTAAATATTAAATAAATTTTCAAATCTTTGCTTTTGATTTATTTCAATCAAAACACATTTTACGCAAGTTGTCAAAAAATCGAATCGCTCAATTTATATTGAAATTATTGCAGTTACTTGTAGTACGGAAGCACAAAAAAACAAACTGCGAACTGAACTGTAAAAAAACATAATAGTTGCTTCCATTCACCCTTCAATAAGACTAATTTAAACCAAAAAACAGCACAAAATTTCAAGCGTATACTTCTGATTAAATTATAGTAGTAAATTGATAGCGCAAATCACAAAAAACAAACCGATTTTCAAAATTTTGAAAACCATTGTAATTATTTTTACTTAAGCTTCAAAAACACAATTTTGTACCAAAACCAGCACATGACTTCAACCGGAAAATTTCTAATGAACTTTTTGCAGTTAGTTAATAGAGTAAAGTGATAGGTATATATTTTATGCTAAGAAAGGAACGTGATGCGTTCCGGTGTTTCCGTTAATAAATGTGAGTCTTTATATTGTGTCCATCATAAATCCCCTGTATACATTAGCAACGAGGTTTTCTTTAGTCCACTGATCAGGACAATCTCGTCGAATTATAATTATGTTTAATATATAAATCTTAAGTGGTAGATGTTGATGATCCCTTGGCTTCACGGATGCGGCTGGTTGCTTCCCTGGTGGTGAATCTGGCTCAAGTGATCCCTTTCCTCTTTCTCGTACCCCTTTTTATACCCCTTCCTGCTCATCTCTTCTCAAGAGGTGTACTTGTGATCCCTTCTTATTTCATCTCCCTTTCTCTCCTCCCTTGCCCTCTATATATATTTATAGCCCTTTTTATGATCGTGCTTCAAAGGCTCATTTCATTAAGGCACTGAATACATATTCATATCAAGATACACTACATTCATACATTAATCATAATCGTATACCTAACAAAAACCTCCTTTCTCCCCAACGACTGTCCCAGTGGTTCGTGTAATTTAAAACTATTAGTTTTACAAATTATATGTATATATATATTATATATATTTTTTTTCAGTTATTCATATTAACAAGATAATAGTTTTACATTCTGATCAGTGGTGTTATATAATATTTTAACAAAAATTAGAAAATATGGGTTTATTTACTATATTTATCTCTTTGCATACAACGCCCCCGTCACTCATCATCGTCGTCACTTCTGTCCTGGAGAACCCGCTCACGATGTTTGAGAGTAACATCTTCCAATGTATTCTCGTTGTCATCCTCGACCTCACGCGCCCGTTTATCGTACTGGGTCTTGCCTCCTCCGCTTCTTTTAAAATGTCCCGTTTCTTTTGGGATTGGCATGGGTGTTATTGCCTTTTGCTTTTTTAGTTCAAGTTGCAAATTTTGCAGTTTATTTTGAAGTTGTTTTCCTGATAAGCTACTCTGGCTCTCTGGTGACTTCCCGTTCCTAGTGTTCGCACGGGCAGGGTCATCATCCTCGTCTTCATCGTCTTCGTCACTTTTCTCTCCTAAAGGTTGATTAAGTTCTGGCATATGCAATATGGATATTTCATCCTCATGGCCCTTTTCGCCGCTTGATGAAAGAGTCCTCTTCCGCATTGCCCCGGATGGTCCTCCTAAACTGCCTTTGGATGTTGATGGCTTTGGCTCAGGCTTTTTGATCGGTGCTGCTTGTTTGACAGGGTGGTGAACATTTTCAAATTGACTGGTCTCATCTGCGTGGTATTGTGATTTCCTTCTCTTTGTTTCTTGTGCCTGAATATTTTTGGATTCATTCTTGAACCCGACAAGAGGATTAGTACCTTTCATCTCAGAGTTTTTTGGTAACTCCTTCTGAGTAATTTCCAGCTTCTTTTTAAGCTCATCTTTCTGGGCTGTTTCTTGGGTTTTTTTTGAAGTCATCGGTGGTTTTGTCAATCTTCTACCTGAGGACATAGTCCAGATTTTTATTCGCTCACTCACAACGCTGTTTTCTTCAATGCGTGCTCTGGTTTCCCGTGATGAAGCTCGTTGGTTGGATTCGCATAACTGCGTCAACCTAGATACTTCCCGTCTTAGTTTGGTGGACTTTTCTTCCAAAAGTATGACACGATTTTCTAGCATCCCCACCGCTGATTGCGCAAGAAAGGCAGCGGTGGGTGTTGGGATGTACTTGGATGTGCAAGTCTCGTCTTGGCCCGCCGTTGGCAATCGCTGGATACATGGGGTTGTATGGAACGGGTCCATTCGTATTTTGAGTAGCTGGTGATGGAAGGAGGTTTGACATCTCTTCTTTCTTTTCTTTCACTACACGTAAAAGTTGGACAAGAGATTTATGTACTCCGTAATCAGTGAACTGGAAAACAGGATCTGATGTTCTATTGTCCCCTTTTTTTAGAAGAACAAACTTTGGCTGGTGACACTGGTTAGTGAATTGATCTCACTTGGTACAATACGGGTGTATGTTATTTCTTCTTTTTCTTGTTGGACAGTTTACTTCTTCCTTGGGATGAGAGAACTTATAATATATATTTTGTAGAGAGCTGGAGGACTGTTTTCTTCTTGTTGGTGGCTGGTGGACAACTGATGGTGGTTCTGCTCTGCACATGTTGTTTTAAATACCCATTTCATTAATCCCGTTTCATGGGTAAACTATACTGGATCTATCTTGGTAGTCAACTTTCTAATTTTTCTGGGTTGTTTGACAGTTACTTGATTTTTACAACATACCGAGCTGCTATTTACATATGACATTCTCTGCTTTGTCTCCACATGTCTGGTTTTGATTGTAATCGCCCTTCTTACCGTCACTTGCAAAACCTTTTCTTTGTTTCCTCACGAGGTTTCTTGTTTTATGGTGGTTCTAACAATAACTTTTTAGGGGTTGATATGTTCATTCCACTCACTTATTCCTTATGGCTTAATACATTTTATGGCTTCTGGCTCCATTTTGATTTGTTTCGACCTTTGTAGTCTGTTCTTTCCTCCTTTTGTCGTGTATTTGAGTGTTTTGTTGGCGTATGGTACCAATACCTTTGTTAGTATTTTAATATTTTTTTAACTAGGTAAGGTTAGAAAACAGATTGAAAATATTTAGGGTTTTTAAGAAACTTAGGTTTGACTACTGTGTTTGGGAACAGTATTCAGAGAGTAGAAAAATAAGGGTATTTGATTCTACTGCGTTATTTCCGGAGCAGGATGTGAATTCATGAAACGTCCTTCTATGATCATTTATTTAAATTGCTTATCTTATTATATATATTTTTAGTGATGGGAGAAAATATAATATTGTGTTAAAATTTTTGTTAAAGCCGATTGAGAGTTAAGTAATTCTGATTCGTTGCGCTTCTAGAGGCAATATAAGTATACAGTATTATTTCTATTTGGGAATACTATTCCAAATATACATGTTTTTCCCTCGCCGGGAACGGGGGGCGTAGTTAGAAGAAAAAGTAAGCAAAGAGAGGGAATGTTTGCTCGAAGTCAAAATTTTGGCAATCCAATCTGTTGTATATACTCGGCTGAGTTCTGAGATGAGTGTGCTCGATTGTGTTTTGCCGCTACTGCTGTCATTGACTCATCTATTGTCGTTGTTGTTTTCTTTGAGCTTCCAACATATTGATACTAATATCTGCATTTTTAATCCGTTGATTGGTGTTTGATAGCATTCGCCGTTGGAATGAGTGGGCGTCAGTATCTTTAATCCTTCGTGTCAGCGCTCTCTGCAGCATGTATTTATTCCATTGCTTTTTAACAAAAACTATGGTGTGCTTAAGTGTAAAAAGCACAATCCAGGCTAGGTAAATCCTTAACAAAACTTCCATGTGAGCCAGTACCTTACACTCGGGAGTGCGAAAGTCATACGTTCGCTTTCCTTTGATTGTCAGGATTAATGATCCAAGAGTGATAGAAGTTGCTGGTCCGTGAACAGGCCGGTTAAAGATGAAGAGGTATCCTATCAGCATACTAGTGACAAATAACCAGACGTAAATGATTATGTGACTTCCGTCGAACTGTTCGGAAACCCAGACCGGAATTGGGGATTCCATTTCATTCAATTCATCGCTCACGCTTTCTTTCAATTCTTCTGCCTTATGGAGATCTATCTCAGGATCCAAGATGCTTGAGATGTTAGACTCGATGGGTAATGGGATAGGTTTTGTCGCCGAGATCTTGACCTGACTATATTTAGATGCGAAAATGGCGGGTAAGGTATGGTTCACTGTGGCAGTCTGTAGGCCTGGTAAGTCCCAAGGAAACGAGTCTAATTCTTTTCGTTCTGAGTCGATTATTAGTGCACAATTACAAGGAAGATTGAGACTTAATGCCCCAATTTCGGGACCAACCAAAGGGATAACTTTGTTTGGACACTGAACAACGCATCTATTTTCTCCAGCGTGGGTTAGTATATAACTTCTGGGACCTTGTATGGACACTTCTGGTTCTATTTCATAGTGACATTCAACAGAGCACAAGTTCTGAATATTTTCGATTGTAGTCCCCTTTATCAACTGTTTGATACACATGTTCCTTTTGGAATTCTTGTTTCCATACTTTGGTAGTAGACACAAGAAGTTTTCACCGTTCATACAAGTTTTGACATCATGTGCCTCGTAAGGCAGCACTTCCATGTCATTGATTGCTACATAAGTCGTAGGAATATCTATGTAGCAGGTTTTATTTCAGTAGGCATAGGGAATTGATTGAATACTGTGGGGTTGCCAGTCACTCGATGCAGAAACAATAGGAACCTGGACATGTAACAGTCCATCTCTATATTCCCAAACACAATCAGCGACTTCAGTTTTAAAATACAGATCCACCTCATAATCGGCAAAAGACATTTTGAACCTCTTCGTGTCCAATTCTTTACGGGCCGCCTCTTTTTCTTTTTTTTCTTGCTTCCGTTGTGCCTGAATTTCATCCACTAGTTTCTGAGTCATCCTTACCATTTCAAGCATTTCAATGCTGATTGGTGATTCGCCTTGAAAAACGGGAAATGTCGTTAACTCTCTCTCTTGAGACCTTTCTGTCATTCGTTTCATCTCAGAGATGCGTCTCATATGTGTTAGTACTTCTTCCACAGTGCTAGGATTCATGGGCATGATCTTCGTTAGATAAAACTCTCTAAGGTTTCGTAGTACAATTCTAACTCGCCTGTCTTCGGACATATTTGGGTCCACTCTGTCGCGTAAGGAAATGATGTCAAATATGTACTGCTCTAGTGTTTCATCAAGCCTTTGTTTCCGTGAGTCAACCTTCAACTCAGCATTAACTATATCGCCCACTGAAGCGAACGCCGCCAAAAAAGCTGTCTTGATCTCTGTCCAAGTTGGTGGTACTATTGCCGCTCCAGCCAAAGCGGCGGCCCGTGCTCCGGCATTCTTAAAAGCAAGCCACTATTGTCCAGCACAATGAGAGAGATAGTTGGGAAACTGCAAAGCTCGCAGCGTATCTCCCCAGTTGTTGCATGAACTTGCTTCCTCAAACAAGTTCAAAAATTCGCGACTGCATTCGTGGGCTTCGCCGTTGAATCTTCGTGGTTGGATTGCTAGTTTCACGGGTATTGGTCCCGCCGCACCTGCTCCCGCACCCCCTCCGGCTGCGCCACCTCCTCCACTAGCCATTTTAGAATGTGTTTAGCTTGGGTAGAGCACTGGCTTATTTTGCGAGGATTGGGATCTGTAACGTGTTAGTTGATTTTATTGATTACTGGTCTAATGGGTAATACGGAATCTGTCCGTTGACGCTTGTCCAGTACAAAATATAAGTGTATCCGATGACCATGAGCATTAAAGCGCATACAACCGCCTGGTTGTTCTTATCACACATGTTGATACATCATGTTTTCCGGCTGATCTTGTTCTGAAGTGTCTACAGAATTACACTGAATACTACCCCTGGCCTCAATTACCTGGGTTTGGTTTTTTTCCTTGTTTTAATATTTTTTTCTGAATTCGGTTCCTGTTTTTCTTAGAACACCGTTTTCGTGTTACGATACCCCGCGAATCTCCACCAATTAATTATTAGGTATATATTTTATGCTAAGAAAGGAACGTGATGCGTTCCGGTGTTTCCATTAATAAATGTGAGTCTTTATTTTGTGTTCATCATAAATCTCCTGTATACATTACCAACGAGGTTTTCTTTAGTCCACTGATCAGGACAATCTCGTCGAATTATAATTATGTTTAATATATAAATCTTAAGT
>JAQIWN010003230.1:0-13620 GCA_034699025.1 Entomobrya cf. arborea Gr-Col-00668
CAAATGTTATAAAAAAAGAAGAAATTCGATTCGTTCGAGATGCTAAGGGAAATCCCATGCCCGGCTGGATTTACATAGCCATTAAAAGAGATGCATTTCCATTCCACTACGTCGCAATTTGGGCGGTCACCCAGCGGAATGAAGTTTATGGAACATTTCTCTTTGACGAACGGTTCAGAATACGGTGTCCAGCTATATATTCTCCTTACCATAAACCGTACTCGTTTATTCCCTGTTCTGCTGGTCCAGCAAACGTTGACTCTGTTAGAAATCAATCTAATCCTTACTTTTGAAAGTCATTCAACATTTAGCATTTGAAATTAAAATTAAACATGATAATTATGTGCTTTGTTTTGAAGGTTCCTAATATGTTCATCTATGCCAATCTGAATAGAATGCCAAGTGGAACCAGCAACCACGAATCATTTGTTGAAGGCAAAGTCACTACTGGTCCAGTTGGTGAAAATATAATACGCTTGCTTTGGCGCTCCCCACCTCAGAGTTATTGTAATAGACCCCAAAAATTCCAATTCATGTATGTATCCTATTTAAAAGTCTTAAATAATTGTCCACCTAATTTGGTTTGGTATCGATTTATCAGCTTCAGTTATTTCTTTACTAGATTTGCCTACAGTCCTGTGAAAAACTGGAAGAAATGGGCCGATAAATGGGATGGTGCCACTAGACCACTAGGAGGAATGTGGTATGAAGGTAATATTAACTCGGGTCCTTTAATCCGAAAGTCTGCCTGGATTTACCCCAACTATTATGGACATCCATCCAATCACGACCCAAGTATTACTTTGAGGTGCATTGGAATGATTCCGGAGGATAGAGAAACTTGGGTTAAACAGTATGACACAAGTAACCTTGACAATATATGGTATTCTGAAATGGTCTATCCAAAAAATTCTATTGAAAAGGAAGGGAGATTCAATGATACAGATGTGATACTTCGGTCAACCTGTAAAGGGGCACATCCAGCTACAAATTCAATACAAGGTTTTGGTGGAAGATGCTCCAAGACTGTTAGCCCGACAGAACGTGTCACGGCTTCAACTAAGGCCTACCTAAAGTGTCCGGATAATGGTAATCAAAGTGGTAACGTGGGGAGTCAGTACTTTAAAGTGCGTTATGCTAACTACTTGGATAAGTTTAAGAATATGTTGAAAAACGAGTGCGAGTGCACACTTTTTTACACGACAAATACCAAAACTGGGAATAACGCTGTTAGGAGCAAGAGCCCAACTAAAAAATCACTTGGGGGGCGTAGTCTCAGTCTCATGGCTGAAGATCGTTCCCGAAAAGGTAGAGGCAACTACATAAACAAGCTTAGTAAGTAAATTGAGCAAAATTTATTTTGAAGAATATTAAAATTAATCTATACGTTTGTTACAGAGCTTATATATATATTTTTTAAAGTTTATAAACAGGTACAGGACGAAACCCAGTACACAGTAAGCGGTTACAAACGGGATCACGATGTTTGTTCCACAGACCATGTGAATCTATCTCAAAAAGCTATCTCAGATATAGGAGGAGTATGTATGCAGACCCCTGTGGGAAAGCTGGTCTATGGAGTACGTCAGTGGCATGGATTGACCAGTCTAGGTGTAGCGCTGGTTGTTACACCTATGTCAATTGTTATCGCAAGGTATCATAAAGGTGACATGATACTTGAGGATGGCCAAGTGAAAGTTGGACCGTGGTACGTAGCCCACGTTTTACTTTTATTTCCGGCATTTTGGATGTATGCCAGTGGAATAGCGACTATGGGCAGACAAACGGGTGTGTTGGGACATAGCTTAACAATGGCAGGAAAGTTGCATAGGGCAATTGGCTGGATCGCTATTTCTTTTATTCCAGTCCACGTCATCACAGGATTTCTGCGTCCCTTGAATTTGACTTCAAGACGGGTGATTATCTTTGCTCATTGGCTTTGTGGAATTATACAGCATCTTTTAGAAGGTATGTGAAGAAATAATGCGCAGATTTTTATGAGATCTGAAATATTATATTTTTTAATAATTAGAATTGTTTAAATATTTTTATCTAGTTTTGCTTTGCTGTACTGCGTACTTAATCCCAGCGTCGCCAACAACATCTACTAGCGTTTTTAGTTCTCATTTCGGGCTATTAGAAGACTCCTTTGAATCTAAAATGGTGTTAGGCTGGTTTATGTTCAATGTGCTTTTCCACGTATTTCAAACTATACGTGTGAAACGACGCGACTGTCGAAACAAGATTCGTTCAAGGTCTATATTTCCAGTGATCATTCCTGAGTTTTCCACATTTGACGAAGAGTTGATTATTGGTGTGGAAGAGGCTGAGCCCGTTATAAGAGCGAGCGACGTGCAGGACTTGTGGTTTGAGAGAGGGGCTTTACTTGTTTTTGGTTTGGTGTCAGGTGTAGTTTTTGTTGTAGCTTTTGTGTCACTTTATCAGGAACTGCATGAAAATTTATATTATGGATTTGGACCAATGAGCTGCACGCACACTGCGCGTGGAAAGTTTATTACTCCAACGCGTAGTAATGGCTCCGATGACAATCATGACAAAATAGATACCTCATGTGAAAAATAAGCAAAGTTTACAAAATGTTTTAAATTGTTTAGAATTGTTAGAAAAAAATCGTTTGAAAATAAACTTTACTTTCGTTCTGTTTTTTGAGTACAACAATTTTGGTTTTGTGCTACTTTTCTTTCCGAAAATAAAATACATTTTAAAAAGTCAGCGAATTAAATAAAGCTAACATAATGACAGCACCAACTTTGCATGAAAAATACACATAATTTTTACCTCATTTCATACACAACGGCGTAATGTGCACTTGCGAAAAAAATATATCATAAATAACTTAAATTAAAACATGTACAAAAACAAAACACAACATTTTAGTACTTTCGTTTTTACATCAGTTTTTACACTCTACGCATGCATATTTACACTAATAATTTTTAGACTGGCTAATTATCAACAAGTCTTCTTCAGCGGACCGTTTTTTACACGCTTATCACTTTTATTGTTGCAATCGTCCACTACCCTCCATCCAGAATGGACGTCTAGAGTGCCACTGCCTTCCAACTGCCGTACTGTCCTTTTGCCAAAAGTAACTAGCCAGAGAAAGCCAAGGACCATACAGGCAACTGACTCAATGTAGTAACCATCAGTGATCGTTTTGCAACGTGACCCAAGAGTATCCTTACATCCCTGAAATACAAAAAAATAGATATAAAACCATGTACTAATTAAAAATTAAATGTAAACTGTTTTTTAAAGTAATTCCATTTATATGTGTACCTTTTCCAATGCAGTGGTACTGCAGTCATTCGACGCATCCCCTTCACAAACTTTGGTTGTTAGCGGATCAACAAACCAAAGCGCCACGGTTGTTGGCCAGTTTCCTCCCAAGTTGCAAATGGTATTCAATAGGGTCATGTAAGTTCCTCCAACGGTGGGATCACTCACTTGCGAGAAGAAACTCATAATGGACACGAACATTGTGTAAAGGGCCACCTGATGAAACGCAGAGACGAGGACCACCACCACATAATAGTAGGCTTCTGGTTCACCTCCAGGACTATTTTTGACTACATCCTTGGTCCACTCCACAATAGCCATGAATACAGCGCCCATAACCAATCTAATTGGCAGTGCTTTAATAAACATGTTGAGGGGTCGATCCTTTGTGTATTTGCTAATCAACAGAGGTAACACAATTTGCACAGGTGTCATTGGCACTGCCAACAACGCCAGCTTAGCTTTGGGGATCCCATATTCCACTAATTTCAAAGGGGTCACGGCATCCGCAGCGGCGAATCCAATTTTACACGTGAAAAGAAACAAGACCAGCTTTTGTACTTTTCTCAGGGACACGATGCGGCCAAGAAGTTTGTACGTTTCAAATACTGTTATGTCGGAGTCATCATCATTCTTTTCGTGCTTGGCCATTACCAAGGTGGTGGTGATCATGAAGACGACGCCCCAAAAGAAAAGAAAGCCAGGGAGGGTGACAAAGCCAAAGTCCGAAGGAACGGATCTCAAGTATTTGTTGCAAAACTCAGCGGACTCCAGGGCGAGGAACAGGACGTAGCCAAGAAAGTAACCAGCTGTTTGACCCACACTGTTCATGGTTGATCCGAGAGCCACATTTTCACTACAAATTAAGTTAAATGACATGAACAATCAATTATCTTCAATTTTTAACTAATATAAAATCTTTGATATATGTACATACCGGCTCAACATCGTCAACGCCCATCCATCCACTGCAATATCCTGGGTTGCTGCCAAAAAGTTAAGTGCGAAGAACACCCCAGTTATCTGATAGATCCCTCCATTATCAATTAAATCATCCACGTTATAACTCAAGCACATCATAAACATGCCGAGCAGGTACTGCATAGGAACCAGCCATGTTTTCCTTCTCCCAAACTTGCTAACATACAAGCTGTCCACAATGGGAGCCCATAAAAGTTTCAAACTAAACGGCCAATAGGCAAAACTAAACTTGGCTTGATCAGCATAATGATAATTACGATTTTGGAGGATCATTGGAATTGAAGCTATTAAACCTAAGGGTATACCCTGTAAAATATACAAGAGTAGAAGAAGGGCAAGATTTGGTAAATCCTTCCATATTGAAGACACTTTTGGACAGGGCTTCACAGGAGATTTATTCTTGGCCATTTTTTAATTCAACTTTATTTAAAGAGGCAGAAAGTGGAAATAAATTTAAAAATTCTAATTAATTAAAAAATAACTTAATTTTTAACTGCGTTCACAATTTTCGGTTTTGAGTATCAAACCGGTTAATTAACAAGAAGTAATTAACCTTGTCTACTACCTATACTAAGAATTTCCATTATGTAATTTAGAAAATAACATATGACTTGAGACAAAATGAGAATGCACAGACAGGTGACAGGTGGGATAATGATCCAATTAAGTAATTCTGAATATTTTCAAGGTTATCTTCAGAGATTCCAGGGAAAAGTGTTCCAATGAGTTTTACTGCTTGTCGTCTGTGTAAAGTGGCTCACATACGCTGACGTGTGCCAGCAACATACACTCTAGTACAATTTTGTCAAAATGATTTTTAAATTACCACTATTCCCGCGTCCACTAACAGATGGAACTAGTGCAAAATGAATACTTTTAAAGGAGATGCATTGTTTACAATAAACAGTTATGTATCTCCTTTCATGCATATAATATGGGGCTGTTCATACCAAAAGTGCCCTCTTAATTAAAATGCTTATACATTTTTGGCGTAACAAAATTAAAATTATATATTTATTACTAATTTTTAAAAGTAGCTTAAATTATTTTAACTATAAAATGTGGTACGTTATAAGTGAAGGTTTCTATTTAAAAAAACATTTTTGTAAATAGTAGTAGAAGAGCAGGAGCAGATGCTCCTCTGCTGTGTTTTTAAAGCAGGCAGATAGGCATCAGCAGGTGAAACCCAAGCTGGATAAAAGCTGATATAATGATAGTTTGTTAATGAATTTTAAGAATTAGCAGTTTACCTGTGTGTTGTGTGGTGTGAGTGATTAAGTGCTATGTGCTGCTCAAGTGTTAGTTTTAGCTTTGTCAAGTTTAAAGCTTTTAAATGTTATGCGTGGGTGTGATGGATACAAAAAATGTGTGGTGATGACCACGAGAGATAGATAAGCAACGGGGGTTTTTAAATGGAGTGTTTTTGTTTATAGCTAATAATAAATCCTGAATAACCGCTAATCAATCATTATTAGTTGTCCATCCTATTCCGGTTATTATTATTTTTTGGGGAGAAATGTGTTAAAATTGATTGAGGAAAGAGGATAAGGAGTAAATTTTAAATTTTGGAGAGGTGGAGTGGTACCCATGTAATTTGTATAATGAGTACACCCACGACGGAAGTGGAAGAGGAAAATATTTCAGCGACAATTACTCCAGTGACACCAACACCGACACCTCCAACGCCAACACCTGCAACACCAGAGACGATGCCTTCCCATCAATATTCTTCTTATAGTTTAAATCACAAGAAAAGTAGTTTAAATGGTCATCATCATCATGAACCTGTGATCCGCTCGCCACGATTTTTAACGCTTGGTTCCTGTTCCAAAGATCCTTGTGGGATTATTTGTATGTTGATCACGTACTCTGCTGTGTTTTATGCGGATTATGTGGTCACCAAATGGATTGTGATGACCACTTTTGTGAGGTAATTAAGACTAAAAATACACTAAATTAATTTTTAATGGTCAGTATGATTTTGAGCTATAAGATAACTTTGTTGTTTTGTATTTGCTTTACAGTCTATGGGGGACATTCCATGTGGTAGTGTTTAATTTGATTGTAGGTCTTCTAATTATGGCGCATCTTAGAGCGGTTTTCACGGATCCTGGCTTTGTCACTACAAAGTACCATGAGGACGATGATTACCTTCGGGGTGTGTCAAGTTCGGGGGGTATGGACACGCCAAGAAGCCATAGTCAGGATGGAGGTGAGATAGATCAACCGACGCCTTCATCCGTTCCCGCAAATCATACTCTTTGTCCAAGGTGCAATATTTATCGTCCTCCGCGAGCGCATCACTGCCGCATTTGCAAAAAGTGTATCCGTCGAATGGATCACCGTAAGAATACTACTTTTAAAAACTATTATAAAAGTAGAGAATTATAACTTATGGGTAATTCATTATGATTTTTTTCTCAGACTGTCCATGGGTGAACAACTGTGTTGGAGAATTCAATCAGAAATATTTTATCCAATTTTTATTCTACGTTGGTCTTCTTTCCGCGTATGCTATTGGGTTGGTGCTCTACACTTGGGTGGAAAGTAGTCAGATTTCCCCCAACGGTAATGAGCCCAAACGATGGAACTTTAATAACTACAAAATGTCTGTTCAGTATGGTCCTGTGGAGGACACTAACATGAATAATGTGATCCATGAAAACGTCCACAATAACCGTCCTGTGGGCAGTGAACCAATCCATAATGAATCACATATTGTGAAACAGACAAGAATGTAAGAAAAAAGAACAAATCTCTAAAAAAATATTCTAAAAAATAATAAAATACTAAAAAATATATGCTAATTATTATTTTGAAAACTCTATAGACTCCACAGCGTTATTTTAATGCTGGAAAGTCTTCTCTTCGGCATGTTCGTGCTAGCCATATTGATTGATCAGTTTTCTGCCATTTTCACCGATGAAACTATCGTGGAGCAGCATATTCATGGGAAGAAGCATGGTCCTGCAGGAGGACGTTCGTCAAGTACTAGTAGCAGAAGAGGTAGCAGTGGTGTCAAGAAATCCAAAATGGATTCCTTGAGAGATGTCTGTGGAACTGGTCACTTTCTTCTGTGGATTTTACCTTGTCATACGAGAGATGAAATTGTTATTGAGAAACGGCTAAATGATGTGGTTTAAGTATGTATATTAGGTGAAGGAAGGTGAAAAATAGAACTATTAGTGAGATATGAGGAATCTTTTCAACAAAAACTTTTTACCCGTATTTTTTAAATATAACTGCTTAGCATGATTATCAGTATCAGCGTTAATATAAAGGATTAAAAACTTGTCTAAAACCATCCCTGTTAATTATATATTTAAAGTGAACAAAAAATATAAATTACACACACTTTGAGATCCTAATTATTATTAAATTGCTAACTGATGTAAATATTTATTTATTTCGACTTATGTGTCAAAATTATCTTTTAGAAAATATTGTAAAGATGCGAAGGATGAATAATGATAATTTGGTGCAAAAAAATCAACTGATGTATAAAAGAAACGCTTTGTTTACAAAAATTGCGTAAGGACTTGTTGTATAATGAAACTTTGATTACTGTTAACTATAAATTATCTTCATGTGTGAGGTTTATAGCCATAAAAAAACTTAAAACTGCTGGCAATTTGAAGACTTTTTCTAAAAAAGAGTAGTTTAGTTGTGTATATTATAAATTATACTGATATTAATGGTGCGCGCTGGCATTTGACATGTCATCACATGATATTTGCGTTTTTGCTGAAGGAGATAAAAAAATATGTATTAAATGTTCAATGTTTTTCTAAAATATAATAAACGCATGTGAATAAAATGAGGTTTTCGTGTGTTTGTGAGAGTTTGTGAATGTGTGAGTGTAGAAAACTAAAATATTGTGTAAATTGCACACTACTTTATTACTGAAACATGTATATAAAAATATTATGTAATTGTTAACTGTTAAGACAAAATCTGTGAAACTCTTTAATCAGTCATTAGAGTTTTCCATTAAAAATTTAATTCGACAAATATATGTATTAAAATGTAATCTCGCAAAAAAACAAGAGAATTTTAACTATTTTTTATTCCTATTTATCACCGTCAACATCAACCATTTGAAAAGGCTAGTGAATTAATTCATACTTAAAAACGCATTTTTGCATAACAACGAAGCACTTATTTAAAAAAAAAAAAAAAAAAAAAAACTACAAAGAAAAAGAAAAATGATATAACTTGAACGACATCCTCAACTTTTATGCGACTCTCAATTGAATGACACGTTGGAATGATTTGTAATGTGACTTTTAATGGCTGCTGCTAAGTTGTCAGTTGTAGGCAAACGTGTTGGTAATTGAGGTGTCTTCATAATTTAGTTGTTAACAGTGTCAGAATTTTTAGCAAAAAGTGTAAACGATTAAGCTATGGATCGAAATATCAAGTAAATAGAAATATGAGTTTCAATTTCAATCATCTTTAATTACTACATATTTTCAAGTGTCAATCGCTGATAAGTTGCATAATTAATCCATCATTTCAGGAGGTTTTCCATGAGGGCGGCCGATCAGTATTTTGGAGTCAAGACCAGGCCAAACCATGATGAAGACGTGATAGTTGGAACACAAAATGAAGACGGCGCTGAATCTCAATTCCGTGACCCTCCCGTTCGTCAGTCGATGCCGATGCAGCCTCCACTACCTCTATCCGTTGTGCTCGTTCCCTCAGACGTAGTTTGGAGCTCCGTGAGATGGGAGAAATTAAATCCGGTGTATGAAATCGGAAATGATTCTGTACAACCCCGTCACGGTCACAAAGCAGTTGCCTTTAATAATTTGATGATTGTGTTTTCTGGAGGAAATGAAGCAATTTTTGAAGAGGAGATGAATGTATACTGCACAGTTACAAACAAGTGGTTTAAGCCCCGTCTCAGTGGGGAAATACCGCCTGGAAAGGGTGCCTATGGAGCTGCTATAGATGGTCAAAGGTTGTTGATTTTTGGAGGGATGGAGCAAGAGCAGCGATTCAGTGACACGCTGTACGAGTGTAACCTCCACACATGGGAGTGCAAGCTGTTGAAACCATGTGGACGTACTCCCACTGAAAAACCCGATGGACGTTTTGGACAAAGTTTCACTGAGATTTGTGGTCGGATTTTTATGTTTGGAGGGTTTAACGACACTGGCGACTGTTTCAAGCCTTTGAACGATTTGCATGTCCTTCATCCAAGGCTTAATGAACAGCAAGGATTGTGGGAGAAGCCAACGACATTTGGTAAGGATTTTTTTGATAAATTATGTTCGTATTTTTAAACTGGGGGTAATATTAATGCTAATTTTAATATTATAATTATTTAAATTGAGCTAATACATGTACATTATCTCAATTTAAAAAAGGTAACCCGCCATCACCCAGGGAAAGTCATGCTGCAGTGGGGTACGTGTCCAAGAATTCGGGGGATGCTAAGCTGGTGATCTTTGGTGGTGCGGGTAGTGTTAGATTGGGGGATATACATAGTTTAGATGTCAATACAATGACGTGGACTGAGATCAAGGCCAATTTTCCACCAAGGTCACTTCATACTGCTTCATTGGTCGGGGACAGGGTTTACATTTTTGGAGGGTGGATGTATAAAGACGAAAGTCAGAAAGAGCATCAGTCGAAAGTTTGTGATGAACTTTTGTGTTTTAATGTGGCAACAATGGCTTATGAGGTTGTAGATTATGGCCATGATGAAATTAATGAGAATCCAGGGACACTGACACTTAGCCCAATACCTCCAGCTCGGGCAGGGCATAGTGCCGTGGCAATTGGGGAGAGAATTTACTTGTGGTCAGGGAGAAATGGATTTCAAAGGACGGATGATTGGAGGCAGGTTTGTTTGGATGATTTTTGGATGTTGCATGTGTCGAAAGCTGAACGAAACCCGATTTATGTCCCGGGAATAATTCCACAGAAGATAGCGACTGAAGAGGGGCAGTTACTAGTTGACTTATCGTTGGTGAAGAACGAAAGACACTCCCCAGAACCTCCTGTTGAAGAAGAACAGGCCATGGAAATTCAGGAATCAGGAATGTCGGCATCGGATGTTTTTCAAACTATCCAAGCGTTTGAACGTGAAGTGGCTCGAGGGACTGAGTAACAAAGTCAAGGTGCTTTGCAGACAAAAGAATTTAGGTTGGTTTAGTTATTTTTTGTGACGACTTACTATAGACTTGACTTAAGGCAAAAGACATGAATTTGTCCAAATTTTAATTTTTGTAGCGCTGCTCCAGAAATGGGTCAGTCTTATTTCTTAAGTGATTTAAATGATTACATTGAGATTACGATTATGACTAATTATAGTAATTTACTTTTGTGCTGATTGCGGTGGAGGATGTTAAGGAAGAAAGAAGTGAGATTGGAATACTTTATAGAAATTTTATTTAGATTTATATGATAAGTAATTTTGTTTGGGGAACGAATATAATACGATGAAGATTTTTAACGTGAATTAAATATTCTAGTTTTTTACTGTCAGTTTTACTTTTATAATTATAAAAACTCAACAATCAAAAATCAGAAAACATAACAGATATTATCACAAAGTTATTTTAAACCATTATTTTACACATTCTGTTTCTACATTTGAATTATTGCTTGAAATGAATTTGCCATTGGAGTCGTGCGTACAACTCATCGGGCCAAATCCATAGTACAAATGTTCATGAAAAGCTTGATAAAGGGCCACAATGGTAATCACAAACACTATACATGACACCAGAAGATATATGAGAAGGGCACCTCTCTCCAAACACATTTCCTTTAGAAATTTTAAGAAAGAATAAAGTTAAGTTTTTTAATGATATGAAAATTTTCCGTTTCAATTCCATTTTATGTGCATACATACTCACTTCTGTGTGTTCAGCATCGACTAAATCTTGACTGCTTTCTGCCGTGAACACTGGAATAATTATTGGAAAAACAGATCTTCCCCTTGTCCCCATTCGCCAGTCATGTCGAATCTTACGAATCTAAATTAGAATTCACATGAACATTTGGTTGTTGCACTAATGAAATAAATGAAAGTTTCATAACTCAACTTACAGTTAAAAATACGTTGAAAAGTATACTAAAAACTAGCCAGCTAATCAACAGTAACCCCGTTTTAGTCGATTGGATTTTACCGAAGTGAGGACTAAAAATGCCGCTCCCTGTTGTTGGGGACAAGGGAATCATGAAGGTGATCCAGCAATTAAAAACTAACGATAAAATAAATTTAAAAATGATAAAATCCCATATTTAATTTTAATACACATATATAATTAATCAATCATATTCATTCTACATACGTTCCAGGATATGGTGCGCATAGCCTCCAAACCAGTGTATGAAAATAATTACTTTACGACACTTCAGATTTACTGGACGAAAATATCCTGTGACCATATGGAAGGGAATGAGAACAAACGTTACAACGCCAAGAATTCTATGCCATCTGGCTGCAGTCGTAAGGCTGTGCCCGATTACATCCGTTTGACGACCAATTGTAGCCATTCCACTGGCATGCATCCAAATAGTAGGAAACACAAGGGTCACATGGGTCTATAAAAATTATATAATCATTTCTCATAATTTCCTAATGAGGTATCTTTAATTAATTGATTAACTTTAATTACATACCAAATACCATGCCTTCATTGGAACCCTGCCTTCCACAATTTCCATGTCCCCTTTAGTGTACCTTGCGACAAAGATGGAAAGCGGTGTGAGAACTACTGCCACACAAAGACTAGTCACTCCATGCCACTGACGTACCCCATACACCAACTTACCTACTGGATTCTGGACGCATATTCCACCCTTGTCAACGATCTCTTGCAACGGCAGATTTACATTTTCCAATTCGCATACATCGTACTCTTTTTTGTATTCTGTTTCCAATTTTAAAATAATATCCATGCATACATTATTCATAATTTTTAAAAATTAATTAAAAAATTACATTCATTGAAAAACCAGCCCACTCTCACCTGTCGCCTCATCACGGCTACTAATACCAAATTTTACGACTTGAGAAACTTCAGTATGGCAGGGTAGTGGTGGTGGCGTCATTAAAATTTTCAAGGATCTGGTGGTAACAGTCTGTTTAGTTTTAATACGACACTGACAATTAAGGTTCAAGAATTTCTCCAACTTTCCCAAGTAATTACTATAGCCCCCCTTAAAATTTCCCTTTCCCAATGGTTCATTTTGATCTGCACATTTTATCCCTTGATTCTCTGTCGCAGTGTAGTATTTAATACCCGCTGATCCCGTACTGTCCGTACATCTGCCTTTATAACCGAGTATTTCATTGTGGGTCGGTTCAAATCCTTTACATGTCGACCTTTTTTTAACATCGTTACCTCCGAACTCACCATCGCTACTCCCAAATGTTCTCCAGATTACATTTAAATACCAGTAATCTGGTTGCTGCTCTCCTTGTAAATTTGATACCCAGTTGGACTTGCTCACCCTTGAACCACATTCTATCGTGGCCAAAGGATCGATGTTTGACGGATGGCCATAAAAATTGGGAAAAATCCAATCCGAGACTTGGACTATTGGTCCATTATATCCTGCAAACCACATACTACTTGGTCTTGATGCTCCATTCCAGTTAGACCCGTAAGTTCTCCAGTCTTCAATTGAATTTGCGGCGTACCTGCAAAGTAGCATTGAATGTGTATAAAAATGTTTTGTTATTTAAAATATTTAAAAGAAATTTAAATTGGAACCTACACAAATCTAAATTTTTTCGGCCGATTGCAATAGCTCTGAGGTGGGGAACGCCAAAGTATGGATAAAGAATCCACCCCTCGTTTAGAATTACTTACAGTCGCTTCGATTTTAGAATCCTTCAGTTTCATTTCCAAATTAGCATAAATGAACATACTGGGGACCTAAAAATAATAATTGATACATTTACTAATTTATGCAGTTTAGATGTTTAATTTTATTAATTTGTGGCCATTATCTTACGGATTCAACATTAACTGGTCCTGCAGAACATGGAATATATGCATAGGTAGGGCTGTAAAGTTGAGCAGCACCTGAACAGCTTTTTAAGTTACGCTGATTGTCGAAGATAAATGATCCGTAGGCTTCATTCCTTTCGGTGACCACCCAAATGGCAGCGTAGTGAAATGGAACGCCCCCAGGTCTTTCGATGGAAACGTGGATCCAGCCGTTAAGAACATTTCCGTTTGAATCCTTTATAAAACTAAGTCGTAATACGGGAGTTTGGACTTGTTGCTGACGATATAATGTTTTAAGTTTATATTTTCTAAAATTTTGAGGGGAAAAAGGGTAATAAAAGATATTTGTTAATATACCGGATCA
>JAQIWN010003231.1:0-13619 GCA_034699025.1 Entomobrya cf. arborea Gr-Col-00668
TTAGTTGTCGAAATTGAGAATCGAATGTCGAATATTCTAATTGTTAGCTTAATTTTTAATCGCTTTATCAAATCTATTGTTGTTTTAGTCCTTGATCAAATATTGGTTTGCTTTTCAAGTAAATAACATCAAATTCGAAATCGATATTTCAATGATAAACTACAGTAAAGTAAAGTAATGATACACTAGAAGCGAAATGTTTACAAAAAATATGAAATTGGATGGCCAGGCATGAATTACATGCTTGGAAGTTTTACTTCTAATTCAAGCACTCTCTTCACTGGCATCAGATCTTTGTAGTCCTGAATTTTTCGGTAAAAGTTACGAGTTCGAAAAAACTTGGACTAGCAGAAGACACTAGAAGCCAACAAACATCCTACTTAATATTTAATGTATCGCATTCGTTGTCGATCCATACGTTGTTTATAATGGAACGGTCCTAGGATAAAACCGTGAAGTAAATTAAATGACGCACATAGTTATATTCTTTTTTAAATTATACTCGCTTACATCTTTTAATATGTGTGTAAATAATTATTTTTACCGACAAATACATGAAAGCGGAACGTAGAAATAAAAGAGTTTCTACCATTTCTACAGGAAAGGTTTAATTCAGCCAGACTATGCATATAATATTAAATTGTAAATTATATACGTATAGAATATATAACATGTTGTTTCACGTGTAATCAATCTGTAATCCTTTTAAACAAAACAATCATTTATTTAGGTCAGAAATATAATGAATGAGAAATATGTTAAAGTAATAATAATAGGCTTATACTGGCTTTAATATTAATGGAGCTTCTATTTCGTATTTTTACAGACAATTCGACAGGAGAATCGGATCACAGTAATTCTCATTGTAGTCGTCATTGTATTTCTCTTTTGCCAAATGCCCACTGCAATCGTTCTCATTTACACCTCCATTCACAACGCGGAACATGGCTCGGCAGAAGCGAATATACTACTTGGACTCGGAAACATTTTCAATTTATTGGTTGCCATCAATGCATCATGTAACTTTCTCCTGTACACGGCTCTCAGTGACAAATACAGAAAGTACTTTTGTGCTTTCTTCTTTTGCCAACGTCGAAAAGCTCCTTCCAATCCGCGACAGTTTGATGGCCACCCGTATGAACTGGATACAATGGATACCACACTCAGGTATGCTCTCAGTCCTTTACAGACCGTTATGACGAAGAAATGACATACGGACAACTCTAACAACTGTCTTATCAATAATAGTACAACTAAAAGTAATTTAAAAATCAAAAATGTAAATATCAATGTTAATCATCACAAAATTGACGAAGATGACAACGAGTTTTGTCCCGTTGATGATACTAATATGGTTGAGGTGTGTACTGTTTTAAAACATAAGCTTCCTAATAATCATCACGAAACTAATTTTTCAGATTCTTGCTCCTAATAGCAGGTAAAAATGGTATAATGGACTTTTCGTTCTTAACGTTTTGCAATATCAGAGAATATTAGTGCAACACTATATATATTCTTCATAATACTTACACAGGACAGCTATAGGTGTTAAAACAAAATAAACCAAAAAATGTTTACTTTGAAGTTTGAATTAATATTCGAGAGTCTACATTAATATTTCGTAATCTACCCTATAAACTATAATTTTGCAAAACAATTAATCTGAAAAGTTATCTTAGTTATTGCTGTAAATAGTAAATACTTTTCTCGATATAATACACGTTCAGTGTAAAATGATTTGTAATGTATATATGTATGTTGTTTAGTAATATTTCGTACATGCACATGAATTTTAGATTATTTTGATGATCGATAGTATAGATTCGAAATCCATTTCGTTTGTGTGTTCCTAATCTCATTAATACAAACTTCTAATACGATATACGTTCTAAAATAACAGCGTAAGGCAAAGAAGTCATCGTATATAAGTACTATAGTATCAATCATCCTATATCGACTTTTAGGCTATTAAAAGATGTATTGACTATTACTTTTACATTTAAACGTTGACCTCAACTATCCATTTGCACACTATTTATTCTAGTAGCACCGTTTCTAAGGCTGTCTGAGCATCTGTACGCACAAAGCTAGAATATACGACCGACCCTTGGTTCTTCACGTTCAAACCAATAAAGCACGCTGTAATATTCTTTGCACCGTCCGTCCGTTGGTTGGTAAGCACACAAGATCTCGCTAACGGACGACAAATTTTTGACAGATATCGATTAATTTTTAATTGGTAAATGAAGAGAAACTCCGGGTTGTACCGGCAATTTCATGAAATTTCTCGCACTATAAGTACATCAATCTATCTCAATAAAACTACTGATAGAATTCACTGTAGAAGGTTAAAAAAACCTTTGTAAAATATAAAACCTTTTTAGTTTGTGGTTGCATCTTTTGATGACACATTGCATTTCAAATGTGCAATTTTTTTTACGATCATTACTTTTACCGCTCAGTTAATTTACAAATACTTAAAAGTATTAAATTTAATATTTTGACATTTTGTAACTTTTTGCTTTTCCTACTCAATAAAATGACACTTAAAAACCTTCAAATGGCTGACCTACTGGATTAAAGAAGGCCTTTTTATGGACTTGATGCTGCCATGTATGTGGTTACCTGTAAAGATTTGACTTTGAAATATTTTTATGATGCACATACTTATTATATTTATATGATCGTACTGTCCATGATACAGTTACCCAATCATGGTATTTAGTTTTTTTGTCTTATATCAAATCTAGACTTAGTTTAATATACCCTGTGTAGTAGTTACGTATATCACTACTAAATATTTATGTGTATTTTATATTGCCCCGAACTTTTGTTATATTATAAATGTACAATATATGTTGATCCCATTATCAAATTGCTTTACATACATGTTTCCTCTAAACTTTTATTAATGTTTTACGGGTGCCTCTTTGAAGCCCTCAAATTTTAAGGGCGTCCCTCTTAAATGCTCTTCGAAATAGTGTAGAATGTTTATAACCCAACATAAATATGTAGCTATTGTTTCGAACTCCTTGTAAAATTCTTTGTATAGCAAGCAAGTGTTGCCTTGTTTATACTTAACTTTTGTTTAGTGTATTTGTTTTAAACGATCAAATGTGTCATTATTCCATTATTTACTTACTTTATATTAAAAAAGTGTGTATTTAATTGAGTTTTCAACGGATTGACTTAAAGTGGAATAAATCTAGGCTCTTGTCAAAAAGTTCGAATTGGCACGTTTTAAATACAAATGTATGTGTGTCACTTTGTAAATTCTCTCTAGGCACGTGAGCTTATAGCAAGAAAAACGTGCTCTTTCTTTGCTAGAAATTCCTAATATGCTCTTGTGTGTGTTAACTTCAATACATTTTTTAAACGATTCTAAAAAGAAAATAATTAACTCATATTACAGAACACATGCATATCGTATTACTCGTATAACTTCCTTGAATACCCTACTGCCAGCCATAATGGCCTTAGTTTGTATGATGTTCAGCTGTCAAAAGATTTTCTTTTTTAAGCTTCACTGTTCATTAGCATTATACTTCCTGTGTAATCCCTTCAAAGATTTTAATTACATCACATTTTCCTTAACTTACGATGACGCTTTCTCAAATTCGATTTTAGCACACAAATGTACACGCACAGCTTTGTGAACATAACATATATAAAAACCTAATAATATTATGTTAATACTTACTGGCAAAATGTACTAAACTCGTAATCTCACACTTAGTTGTGTAATAAGGTGAACTTTTTTATATCACCGAATTAAACATTAATGTCATCCCTATTACACCGCTTGCTTTCCCTAATCTCTTTTTCCGTTCAAGAGAAAGCCACGACGTGCTTAGAAGAGGCCATAATTATTTAACTTGACATCATCACAACCTCGATGTGCGTCTGATTTCCGAGAATGATTTCGCATCAAAATTCCATAAGAGTAATATGAAAGTAACTTACACGTTTTTTTGTCACCATTATGTATCACCATACCCTTTTCTTTACACAGTAATCAAGCATTTCCCGTGTAATTATACTCATCATCCATCCTTTAACCACTTCCGAATCACCCTGTTGTCACTCTATTTGTATATTGTGTGTTGTATGCAAACTAATATCTTACTTCCGTATTTGATGTGACTGATGCGTGAGTGACACGATGAACCGCACCAAAACGATTTGACTTTCTTCAGTCCGCTTATCAACCCTTTGTGTAATTAATCAATGGTGGAAAGCACCAGGAAGGGAAGACAAAGTGAAAGTTTATTAATCTTTTTCCACATAATTGTTTACACAAAAATGTTATGATGGCAGTTTTTGTAGTTTTACTCAAAGTGAATGTCTATTTATGCATGGCTTTTTGTTCTTATATCCTTATTGTAATGGCATTACACGGCACAATTATGTTGAATGTAGTCAATAAATATTTAACTGCTTTGTGTACAAACATATGATGAATTCATTTGTTATGTCCTACAAGTAAAAATGAATGCTTCTATGATCGTTCGCTACACATTTTAAGTGAATGACCTAATACGAAGGTTTTTACTTTTTACGATGCTCGTATTTTGATGCTTACTGAAAAAACGGCAGATTTGTAAAATTGCTTACATTATTAGAACCTTTATGAAGAAAATCGCACGCCATTCGAACAACTAATGCCTTACACGATTTAAAATGCATTCGTACCATTTGTAAAACGTTAAATTTTTGTGACCTGAGCTCCAACTCAAATTTCATTAGAGACCTTTTTAAATGTATTAACGCTATCACGTGGTAATTATAACTTTACGTGTGTAATTGTTTCTGCTATTAAAGTAAACATGGGTTTTTATATTACTTCTGGCCCAGTTTTTGTCGCATCATCTAAACTTGTTGTCGCAAAATTGTCCTCATCAAACAGACGATGAAGGACAATATAAATGGGAATGGTGTATGCCAATAAAATCTGCCAAATATCGCAGAGAAAGCAACTCAATGAGATTCAACTAACAAAGTGCTTTTACCCAATTTTACCACGCTTATGTTGTGACTTAAAAACTAAATAGTTATTGTGCATTAAAAAACTAACGGTTTGGCTCAAGGTAAACATATTTTATAGTGTCTAAGAAGCAGTGAAAAAAACAAATTATGACTTGAATCCATTGCTGCGAAATTGCTAAAAAAAAGTAGTATAAATTATAGGTGTACTAACTACTATAATGGCCGTCGTGATGTGATAATTTTAACAAAAAAAAATAACACTAAAGTAATGTGCAATGTACGCTAACAAATTCCAGTCAATGCGATTTTTTGTGTGCCATATAAATAACAATAACAGAATGAATATGTATACAGTATTATGTCATGAAATGTAGCTTCTCTGGAAGAAATTATTTTGATTTATAAAAAAGAAAAAAAAATCCCCGAAGTGGTTGTGTCATGAATGTGTAAAGTGATAGTCATTTATTTTCTCCCTGTAGCTTGTCCCGAGGAACGTCTCTCAGAGTGGATTTGCACACGGTTGGGAATAACAGGAGATGCTCGTACGGAACTGCAGCCACCAATGGAGCCCTTCGTCGTACCCACACTTTCAACCAGACGAACGGAGTGCGGAATAACAACAATCAAAATAACCGTGCTCTTCAGCAACATGGGGGAAATGTGCGAAAGAATATTCACATTAGCATGAAAGATCCAACAATTCCATTGATTCAGGTAGATCAAGTTTAAAGTGAGAGGAGAAAGTTTAATATAAAATGAAGAGAACGTGACAGTTTTAAGTAATCGCTTTTATCGTTTTATCTCCAAGATTCTTTTAAAAAGAAACTTTTGAAGGCACATATTAACTAAAGATAAAAAACCAGAAAAAGGTGTAAAACATTTCATTTTTAAATTGAAGAAATCTTTGAAGTACCAATATGAAACATATTTCTATACGTACAATGTAACATTTCTACAAATCTATACTCCACATATTTTTCAAAATTTATTGTAAGGTATTATTGCATGCTTACAACAGTGAAGTCGTAATATATATATAATATAATATATATAGAATATTGATCAAATATCAAATTAAATGTTACCTGTTCTTATTGATATCATTCATGTTTATTGATGGACTTTTAATGGAATTCCGAGTTTTTCGTGTTTAGTTAAATAATTGATTGATAAAATATACATATGTAGGTACAATTCATTAAATAATGAATACATAGATTAGTTTGAATCTTACAGTATACTTTTATGAAAGTCACAAGTTCAATTTAAGGTTAGAATACAACTTGCAACATGAATAAATATTCTTAAAATGAACCTTTCGTCTGAATCAATTGAGATTACCTATTTTATAATCCTAAGAAGTATTGTTTCAAAATAACAGTATTGAGGGTGTGAATGAGTCAGTTTTATGATTGGAAGTATAATGTACGCGGGGAATCTTGATATTTACCCTGATTGATGTTGTGCTGTGACTGATACTGATATAGTACGGTTTTAGGTAATATAATAATAATAAGTCATTTTATAATGTATCGATATTTAACATGTAAATAGACAAAATTGTGAAATTACAATGTAAATGTAAAATTAACAAAAAATATTAATTTTAGTTATAATGTTCATGTAACTGTATAAGAGAAGTGGAGTATACCTAATTTGACCTACCCACCTTGTTATTAGTCATGTTCTTTAGAAGTAAGCTTTGTAATTCTATGAAAGAGAAACGAAAGCAACGTAAAAGGAAACTACACATAATGTCATTTGTCTTGTCGCATGAGGCATATACCTTTCCAAGTTCATATTGAATTTAATCTGGTTGATGGAATTGTATTAAAACAATTTAAGTGTATTATTGAACAGATGAAAATTCTAAGGCTTGACAAATATGTAAGATTTCATTCACAATTATTTCATTAATATCGCAAAGTTGTGTCGATTAGTAAAACTGTGAAATGCTGAAAGAATGGAGCATTTGTGAGAAAGAAAGATGAAATTAAATAAAATGAAAACTTTAGGCTACCTGAATTAAAGTTGTTTTTACATAAATCTTAGAAATATGCTCTTTCAAGAAGTTTGGGATGAAGGTTCATCGGAGAGAAATGAGTGTACCAGACCTACTATCCCAAACAACTGTAAATTGTATTGATTTGTTCTCATATGGATAAATGCAAAGTTTTTACTCTGGTAAATTCAAAACGGCAAAAGGAATGCAAAACACTTCTTCATTGTGTGATGTTTGATGATGATGACGTGTTTGTTTAAATAAGTGGAAAGTATGAATGGGAGTCAGAAGTCATTCAATTCAAATCGATATTATTATAAAAGTCGAGTGTACAAATTGCAACTTTATCCAAATAAGAAAATTCAGAATTCTTTGTGTCGTTTTTCTGTTTTGTGATGTATGAAGCTTTATATATATAAGAGTTTTTCCTATCGTTCCATATGTAAAACTTAAATTTATTACTTAATAAATTTTGCACATAAATGTACATAATATATCATATTTTTGTGTCAAATTATTTCATTCAATAGATCACAGAGTACTTTTTATGTTTCACGCAACTTCTGGAAGGAAAATCTAAATAAGTTTTGCCACTGATTTTTCTGAGATCATAAGAATATTGTTTATTTTAATGAAGTACATATATTTATAATCATGCTTACTTTTTAATTTTGTAAGACTCTATGAGCGAGTGAATGGAAATAAAAACGTATTTTGAATTTTTGAAGTCGTAATAAAATAAGAAAAGATTTTCATTACAAGATATTACTTTCTTTTCTACTCATTTGGCTTCGATACGACACAAGTATAAAACCCTGACGCTTCACTCTTCATTATCATGACATGCATGCATCGCAATATTCGTTATCATACATACATTCCATCAGAGTTCAAGGATCCACCGGGTTTGTAAAAAGTCGACGTAGGAAGAAACCTTTTTCTCTAATGAATCTCACTAACTTGTCCTTGTCATATGTTGTTTTTGTCTGTGGTTCGTACACGTACATTTATATAGTATACCTTTTCAAATTGTAAGATAATGTGTGTCAAATAAAAGGTAATTTTAACGCAAGGCAATGCATTCTAGTGTAAAAAGGTAATCCATTAGCAAAAATGATCGGGGATTCATCTAGGAGATTGAAAGTTTTACGTGGCATTCATTAGGACTGTAACGTGTAAGAAAAAGTACAGATGAGAGATTAAGTATCTTCGCTAAAATATAAGCCTATGAAACTATGGATCATAACATGTTTTTCGTATGAATAAATAGTATGACATTGGATTGGAACATTAAAAGGCTCTCATAATATAATTGCATTTCAAACCTTAAGCAAAATTAAAACGCTGAAAGTCATTTAAAATCTTACTGGCTGGTACCAAATAGAAAATATCAACATGCTGCATGATGTCCTCCAACGTTAAGTTATTCGTGTCAACCCTACTACCCACACATTTTCTCCACGTGCGGGGAACATGGTATATTTGATTATGTTTCGGGATTGTCACGAAAACATGTTGAGTTCTAGAAAAGTACTTGTCTCTTTTCTTCTGTTTTATAATAACAAAAGTCAAAAAGCAAATACACGAAAAACAAGAAATAAATTGATCAAAAATATCGTTAAATTGTGTTTTTGTTGAAATTTTTGTGTACCCATACCCCATGTTTTAATTTTAATCCATGTGTATTCCTCCTCACGTAATGATTAACCATGTTTCTCTTTCTTTTGACAACAACTCTTTTATGACTGAAACGGTTTGATCAACGTTTGATTTAATTGAATGAGAACACAGAACCATTTCAGCAACCTAAGCAATTAACTCGTTATTTCTATGTATTTCAGGCTTGATATCAGTCATCAAAAAACTGCTCGATACGATAAACTGATATACGTAAGCTAGTATGAGTATGAACTAAAGTCCAGTGATTCAAGGAATTCTCCAAATAAATTACTAGAACTTGATAAATGCTTCGGAAAGATGTAAGCAATCGACCACTAAAATATCTCCCCATCCATATCGTTAACCCAGCAATATTTTATCGCTTTGATTTGCGGAGATTTGCTTTTGCGAATAAAGTAAATCATCGCAATTGTTTTACGAGTTATATTCTAACCCAATATAACATACTTTGGTCTCTTTAGAAATGTTTTGCTTCCAAAAAAAATTGGATTTCATCGTGGCCAAACCCGAAGGCTAGTGATTAATCTTATACATCTGGAACTGGTGGTGATTTATTGGCCATTTTCACAGTCATCGTGTGATACTTTGAAGTTGTATACTTTCCCCAGTCGAAATGAAAGTAGAATGGATACTTAACAAGTGAATGGCCATGTGTAAACGGTGGAGCGGTTGAGTAATTGAAATCCAACCAGTTCCTATGTATTTAATGTACATACATTGTATATTATGTATTTGGCTCGATCCACTCATTCTGTTGGGGTGCTTTGATACTTTAATGGTAAGGCTAATCAACCGTAAGCAAGGAGAAAAATGAACATAGTGCCATGGACCAAGAAAAATAGTAGAAGAAAGTCACTCTCTAAAATGTGATGTTGATAAAGACAAGAAAAAAAAGCAATGAAAGAGGACTTTCATTTCACCAACAGAAAATCAAAGCGATCAAGCCTATTATTATCGGTTTCTCATTGATTACAAAATATATCTGGAAATGAGTAGTGGGCAAGGGCATAAAAACTAAAGTACTTTTACTATTACCTAAATTCGAAACAGGGGCACATCAAATAATGTACATACATTTACAACTTGATTTTGTAAATATTATGGACGTATAAAGGATTATATTATATTACTTTGAATGGTTCACAAGTGTGAGAGCAATAAATAACCATTAGAAGAAACATAAAATGCATAATAGATTTTTCCATGTTCTGATTACAAGTTGGTAGCCTGATTTATTGCGGCGGCATCACTAATTGTCTCCTAAGGTAGGTCGAAGTTACATAAACCCATACATAGAAAGCGTTTTTATTGTGACGTATTATTGTACGACATTCGTTGGAAACATAAAAACATAATTTTGGAACACTACTACAGATAAGAGATAAAATACCGAAAAAGCAACGTAAGACACTATACACTATGCTATAATGGTCATTTTTCCACTCTCATAGTTAGACTTACATTTATCTTGTCGAAATGTGGTTTCATATTCTTATATTTACCTCAAAATACCTTGAATTTTTGCATGTGTATTTAGAAAACCAATTGAAAAGAGTTTGGAAGTCTATTTTATAAACGGTTTATGGAACTAGAAATTAATAGTCTTTGGAAGTTGGAATGCTACGTTTTTATAATATGCGTGCAGCATATTTGGATGAAAGCCAAGTTGTCGGGTAGTCGTAGCCAAAATGCATCGCATGTGCCTACGTTGCGTCCAAATCCATGACTATACTTTTTGGAATCTACATTACGTCCTTGGAATAACCTGTAAAGATATACATCGCTAGAAAGAGGCCCGTTTCATGGCTTTAAGCCATGAAATGAGGAACCCTCGACCTATATACCCTTGGTAAAGGATGTAGATACTGCAATAATATCTCCAATTATCTGTAGATACTGCGTTTCACCTCAAAATGCGAAGAACTAAGGTTTCCCACGCTTTTCCCGAAGACGTAGTACTTCCAATTTAAAAAATGACTTCAGATTCGTAATCTGCGTAATCAGTAACCCCCACGATATAATAAGATTTACCGCGCCTTTATGACGACGTAGTTTTTTAAATTTAAAAAATGACTTCAGATTCCTAATCTGCGTCATCAGTTACCCTCATTGACTGAGTTTCACCTCAAAATTATAGTTTATATATTATAGAAATAGGTTATTATAGAAAAACTATAGTTTCCCGCACTTTAATGAAAACGTAGTATTTGGAATTTAAAAACTGACTTCAGATTCGTAATCTACGTAACCGGTTACCCCCAAAAACTGAGTTTTATCTCAAAACTGGAAGAAGTTAGGTTTCCCACGCTTTTCTGAAGACGTAGTATTTCAAATTTGAAAACTGGCATCGGATTCGAAGTCAGCGCCCTTAAAAACGTTTAAATACCCAGTTTCAGCCTTGGACTCGCATTTTTGAAGATTATTTATAATTGTTTTGGTACCACGCCACCCAGTGATATGCCAAGAATAAGATGTCATAAGATGTCAACTCACTGACGCCACCCAACTCAATATACAAAAAAAAAAAACATTCCAAGAAAAGGTAATACAAACAGAATACGCAGTCGACTTGTCTTTTATATATTGAGGATTATATAGTATTTAAAAACACAGAGATGTAAAATAAAATTTCAAAGAGTAACATTTTGTAGTAAATAATTCAACAGTCTATTTGTACAAAATATTTGCCATTGACACTTAATCATTTTTTTTCGGTTATGATTTAAATTTACCGTTTTAATGCGGGTGTGAAGATATTGAAAGATAAATTTGTTTCTTTAGATTTTGGTAAACTTATGAAATCAAACATGATTTTATTCACATCCATAAATGCCTAGCTCGAACTAAAAGCTTAGTTTAACTGTCAAATATCAAATAAATACACCATCTTGTGCTTTCACTGATGCCTTGCCTTGATATAATATTTCTACATGTATTTGCTTTTTCTTGTATGTGATTCTCAAGATTAAAAAATATATCCCCACCCCACATATGAAGGCGAAATTGAAATCAGTTGGTAGTGACATTGAATTCCACTTATGACATCTTACAGACAAGTCGTCCTTTGAGACGACGTCAGAATTGCACTTTTTCTTCAAAGGAAGCTGTGAAGATTTCGATGTAATGTTGCTACTTCTTGTAAAGATAGCAATCACACCTGACGAGATAGCAAGACAACAGACGTTGTGGTATGGTACCAGGAATACTGGATGAACATGACAACTACATTTTCTAGTCGTCTAAAATGACATGAAAAGAAATTGAAACTTGGAGAAAATTTCTCATTTCGTAACTTGTGTCTATGAAAGGAGAAAGGAAAGAACCAAGATTTTCTTTGCCTTTTACATCTTACTTGTAAGATCATTAAGTTTTATTCTAAATTATACTACACTATACATCATCATTTACCACTAATTATCGATTGCTGAATTAGCATTCTTGCTTCATTACTTAAGAACCTTTTTGGTTTGCTTATGTTGATTCCATATTTTAAACAAGTTAAGAAAATGAAGAAAGATAAATTGAAAAACAAGAATAAATGGAAGCCTTTCAAACGTAATACCTACCCGAAACCGTGTTGCAGTCAAAATTATTCCGCAATCATAATTTGGATATTGTTTAACTTGTAAAAGTCATGCTGCCAAAGACCTTGTCAAGAGCAAAAACATTTTTTTCATCTTTGGTTTCTAAATAACGAAGTATGATTTCTCTTGCCATCACGCTCGACCCGTCTTCGTTGATCATTTTAGAATTTTGCATGAATGAAAGAACACTACATAGCTGAGCATATCACATGCACTTTAAAGAACTCAAGATGTGTCAGAAACCGTAGTAGTATCAAATTTAAATACGTGCATTGCATAGATATTAATGTTAACACTTTTCGGACAAAGTACAGCCGCTACTCCACTTCCCTTTCTCATCGTCACCTCTTCATTATCATTAACATCTGTCTATTTACTAAGGCTGACTTTCATTTTGTACATTGCATTGGAGTCTTGAACGTTTGTCTGTCGGGGTGCACAGCAAGAAAAATATCAGGGATAATAAAGTGTACCTTAGGCATTTACGTAAGCTTTATATTTGTAATGCCTTTTCCAATTTCTACACGAGAAAAATTTTTGGCTCGTGGTTATCTTTTTTGGTGATGTAAAACTGTTAATACTGCTACTTGACTTGATTAGGATGATGATGGTATTGACGGTGCTGTGCGGTGTGGTCCATTTGTTGATGAAAATAAATTCTGGCAACGCGAATGCTTCTTTGCTATGTTTTTTGTTCTTCAAATGATGTTTTTAATATTAGTACTTAGTGGTTCTTAAGCGGAATAGGGCTAAATTGCAAATAAACATGTACTTCTTCAAATTTTATCATGTGGATTACATAAAAAATATATTGTTTTCCTTTCGAATAACTGTTATTATCATTGCTTGATGTTACTATTACTGTGAATATCAACTATTATGATATCTGTTAGCTCTAGCTTTTTACATGACGAAAACGAAAGAAGCATGCGTTATGAAAATTTCTGAGATGGTGCCAACAAATGTGTGAAATTTACAGTAAAATGGGAACGAAAAAAATATACTGATTTACTTAACCTTTCCCAGAGATATTGAATATTTCAGTTGATGATGCTGCTCTCACTGAAGGTTGAGACGGTGAATGGAAAGATTACCTTGCATTTTTCATTTCTTGAGATGACTTCAAAGGTGGCTTTGTGACAAATATCTTGGAATTATGTGTATATTTGCGTCTCAAGTGTTGTGCAGAGTTATCAGCTCCTTGCCGTGTGGTGGTGATAAAAATGTAGTTTTAGTTTCTTCATCTTGTTGGTTGTGGGTGCTACAAACCAACCTGAACTAATTCGTTTTATAATAAAGCACACAAGTTCCTATCAAAGTGCACTTCCGTTTCATCCATGTCTTTTATGTGATATTTGCGGGAATAA
>JAQIWN010003232.1:0-13619 GCA_034699025.1 Entomobrya cf. arborea Gr-Col-00668
CACTACAAGCGTCGTATACATCTACTCATTCGCAATTCGGTAGTTGGTTTTCAGAGTTTTTACACTCTTCTAGTTTATATTGGCACTGACACCAAAATATTGAATTAAATGAAACTACTTCTGTTTCCTTATGTCAAGTTTGAGCAGTTTTTTTGTGAGCCCCATCCAAAATCTTTGATGATCTACTTTAGAACTCCTTGGTTGATACAGAGGTTTACTTACATGGAGTCTACAGTCAAAATGCTTACCAAATGGAGGTACGAGGAAAGTACTTTACCATTTAACATATTTTTTGAAAAAAATACATTTACAATGCTTAAATTTAAATTGTACAATAAGCATGTGACTAAATATTTAATTCTGAATCCATGAGCTTGATTTTTACTAGTCTGAATTTCTAAAGAAATGCAACAGAAAAGAGAATTATTGGGGCATTATGACTTGTGATAGAGAAATTTTCTTATACTTTACTGCATTCCAGATATTGAAATCCTGCAGATATAGAATAAAGACTAAGATGATATTGATGTAAACTATTGATCTTTTGGCATGAATAGTTTACTGTGGTTGTTTAGAAGAACGGTCTCCCGTTCCTCCCACTACATGTCGCCTGTCATTTATCTTGACACTAGTACTGAAGTCTTGTAGTAGTAGTATTACACAGAAGTTTGATAACTAGTGTTTATGCGTTTTTATGAGTATTGGCTGAGTAGTAAGTACACAAAATAAAGGAAACTTGATCATGATTATATCATGTATGCAAAATACTGGGTCCAACGATTACCTTACCCTTAAGCATTTCTTGCATGCGATTTCGCTTTCATGTTATGTTCTTTTTATTCCAAAACCATTGTATTTGATTCTTTATGGGGATCCACGAGATGAAAGGACGCATCAGTTTCTCAAGAAGCTCCTTGTGTCCCACGAATTTGAAAGGAAATGAAATGAAAGCAGGAGGTAAAAGTTTCTTCTAACAAAATGGGATCGACACACGCAATGACGTGAAGTGAACCAAAAATCGAACTTCCATTTCCATTATTTGGTTTCCAGACATCATAAGCAAAGTCTGCTTGCTTAGTTTTGCCACGAAACATTTTTACCAATAATTTATATTTTTATTTGCTCCATATTGGAAATAATATATTCAAGATTCAAGATAAAGTTATTGAATGAGTACTGAGTACACTAATCTAAAACTTTTATCCTGTACTAGTCCATTCCCAACAAAGCACAGCGCTCAAAATCATCATTCAGTCAATACAAATATACGACAAAATACGTAATCTTTGTACTTTTCTTGGTAGATCATAGACATGCCTACACATTTACACATGAATGAGCTTTCAAACTGAATTCTACTTCTTTTTAGTTTTCTTAAAACGAGGACAAAATACCAAAAAGATTGAATCTATAGTGTTTTCATTCATCACTTCATGGTTGAGTTACAATGCTTCCTGTTGATCAATTGTATTGTTGCATGATCAAAACAGTTAGATTTGGGAACGCCTCCAAAAGAAATCATCGCTGTAATATTATACCACAATGACCTTGTTAAATAGTTTTTATTTGAAATATATGGAAATCAACATGAATACTAAGAAAGTTGAACTTTTGTCATTAGCTATAGCTTGTCTTGTCACATTATTTTTCTAAGTACAAATAGATTAGATATATGTAAATGAATCTCAAGTACATAATTAGAAGCTTTTCCCAAACGATGTAACTTTCACCTTGTTAGTAGATTGCATTTACTATAATTGGAGATGAGCCGATAGATACCACAAACGTTAGAAGTTCTTGCTGTTTTTTCATTAACAACTTGAGAAGGATTAAATATTCTTTTCCGGTTAGTTAGAGGTAGCAAACACAAAGATTATTCGAGCAATAGCAGTGGTATGGGGTATGTTCGTGCACTTACATCATCAAATCATCATGAATCATAAAGAATGAAAAGCAATTTACATGCTAAACAGTGATAGTTTACTTGTAATTGATAGAAGTAGCAAACTAACATATTACCACGTACCACCCACCAACCTTTATGTCATGTCATGATTTTATGTTACTTGACACTTAACCAAAAGAGCAGAGTTACATAGGTTTCTTTGATGTTTTATACAGAAAATGACAGCACAAAAGAGAAAAGGGGGTAATATTTTATATTGGCAAGTCACGGTACTTGGTACTTTTCATTGCTAGTACCTTTAGCTTTGGTGCTGCCTAAATCCTGCTTTTAGAGCTCCTCGTCGCGTCGTACCAGTCTCGGTATTGCACCATCAGCCCTCAGTTCTGAATAATAATGAGACGTGCAAAGGCAGAGATACTGTTGTGTTAGTTGTGTGGGTATCCTTATCGCTATCACCATTCTAGTATTCGGATTTAATGCCGTTGCATACGTGGCTTTTGCTTCATTATGTAGGATCAACCATATAGATTGTTTCATTACTTACTGCTTTAACTTTTTCTAAACATTATAGTCTCATCAGACCCTGAGAAAGCACATTTTATTTAGTATTACACACAGGAAGTAATATTAAATCAACAATTTCCCATTCCCACATAGACAAATTTATTTCTATCTTTTGAATTTTCTAGCTCTGGCTCGTTGTGCTTGAGTTTGATCGATAATAACCCTTACGATTTCATTGTACTGATGGTGATAGTGATGACTAAAAAACATGGTCATCATAAAAAAATCGCTAAATGAATTCGTAAATCATTCAACTCAGTTTCATTGATTTTTGCTTTCGCTTTCACTCTGATAAAACCCTGGATATAATGTGAATGTGCTTATGTGACCATTCAACCATTTAGATTACGAGGTTTTACCCGGATTTCTCTAATTAAGACCTATATATATATTTTGCTTCATATGCCATTATTTTTCCTTTCAACAAGATAGCCCTAAACATTTTGTTTGGTATGGACATGTCTGGATTCTAAGAAACAAAATTCAAGTAAACCAACACTCTGGAAAAAAACTACTCGAAATTTCTAATACGAATGTTGTAAAACTAGTGTGTGGGTGTTGGGATTGACTTTTATGGACGATGTTCCGTTCATGCATAGATTAGTATTTTTGTCTTATACCTGTATATTATGTTATACGTATATCTTTACCTTTGTGGTTTGTAATAATATGGTGCCTGTGCCTGGTATCTATTTACTTAGTACTAATGAATGAATCCGCTTCGAAAATAAGTTGGTTTGGTGTGGTCTACTATTAAAAATATTGCAGACAGAAATCAATGCAAAAATACACACAAATTTAAATAAAATTGGGTTGATTTATACACAGTTCCGATGACACATCATGAATGTTTTAGAACACAAAATACAGGTTTATTTGGTAAATACAACGTTTAGTAAATTAAATATAGCTCATACGTATGTATCTACAGCAGTTATTTTTAATTAGAAAACATTCTAGCTAAAACTAACAGCATGTTTATCTAAACAAGTTCCTCAAACAAAGTGTAAAATAATAAAATATAGTTAATTAAAACAAGGATTAAAATTTTTGGCACCACTTTTATTAACGTGCTTCCCGATGCTAAAGTACGTGTCATGCTTTTGATAACAGTATTTTTCCCGTGGTATCCATCGTCGTTTAAGAAAATTGGACGTTTACGAACATACTTTACTGGTCTACTGGCTTCGGTGTCCGCAAGAACGGGTATCATTTTATCCACTTTTAGCTTATCTTCAATTGACAAATCTGAACTGGAAATTCGAGCACCCTCTCTGCGCAGTGCTTCCAGACTTGGAAGGTTTTGGAATACTGCTAACTGCTCAGTGGAAATAGAAAGTGGTTCCGAAAATACAATAGTTGTATCTCTTTGTTCACATTTAGGAATGGGACTTGATCCTTCATAAATGTAGTATCCTCCAGTTCGGGGGAATAGCCATGAAATCTTTCCAAAGAAAAGTAACATTAATTGATACTTAAATCAATGAAATATTTAACAGAATAGTTTACGAATAATTTTTAAAGTGTATTCCAACCTGAAAAGGATCATTTATCTTGACAAATGCATATGGTAGCTTTTTAAATTCAGAAGCTTCTTTGCACGATGTATCATACAAGCGCTGAAATAGTAATATGACTTAGGTTATCCTCTTCCGCTACAAAAAAAAATTGCAAAACGGAAAAATATAAGCTTGAAAGAAATACCTTTCTTTCTACAAAATTATTAACTTTTTCCTTCAGTTCACGGAGCTTCGCATGCACAGCATCTGGACAGTCATATAACATTCCAGGGAAAGGACTTTCTCCTGGAATACCAACTTTGTTTGCACGTAACATCTCTTTCATATTTTCCAGCTTTTGCTCATTTTCATCAGTTCCTCCTACCCCTAATTTTATTTGACTTTCAAGCTTTTTAATAACAAGTTGTGCTGTTATAAAAAGTTCTTGTAGTTCTTTCAACTTCAAGGGTCTCTTTTCACCTTTCATTATTTCAAACAATTTTGCTCTGTTTTCTCGAAGCTCTTCAAGTTTCTCTGCTTTACCTTCCAAGTTTTCTGTTGCTGTACTTTGCTTTTTCTCTGTTAGTCTTTTCAAGTCCATATTTGTAGTACCCTTTATCTTAGCAAGTAACTCTTCAACTTTTTCCAAGGTACTGAAAGCACTTATTTCTTTTGTTTCTTTGTCTGATTGAAGGTACTTTTGCTCATTAGTAAGACAGGCTGTTTGCAATGCTTTCAGTTTCAATGCTCTGGAAGTGTTCCCTGCAGCTTCACTAATAATTTCATTTTTAAGATCACTTAAAGCTGACTCAAGAATAGTGAAAATGGGGTTTGCAGGGGTGGTTTCCGGAGATTTTGTCTACGGAAATGTAATTAGCCTTTATTCGCAAGTATTGTTCAATCTTCAATATTTAAAAAAATATATTTTGCTGCTATTTATGCTACCTCCACTAATGAAAATATTTGTGTGTAATATTGTTCCTTTATGTCCACAAATTCCATCATAATTTCCATTTGGAACTCTTTTCCTTCAATTCGATGAAGAGATCGTTCTTCTTCAGGTGCAGTATTTGTGAAAAAGAAGACGGCTTGTTTGAAAAATCGAATATTTGATTCACGCTCATCTCGACCATACACATGGGTTAATTGTCTCAAACAAGCTGGTAATGCTTTAATGGTAACTGAAATGAAATCAATCAATTAATACTTGATTGATAAATTAATACAACAAAACGTTAGTTAGATTGAACGAATTATTCTTCGGTTTTGAATTTATTACCGGCTTCCATTTCTAGGTCTCCATCTTTATAAAAAATAGACATTGTTAGACAATCGTCCACTGGCAGCCTTGAATGGACTAGAAAGGCTTTCATGTTTGGAGATTGGACAATGTTATCTGCATTGATGTCTATTGGAGATGTGTTTGAATTATGCTCCGCATCGCATTGTGGATATCTGTCATTCCATTCTTCCCAATCTGTTTGGAAAACGGTCGAGAAAAAATTTATTTAAATACAATACAATGCATTGCATACAAGGCAGTACTTGTTCTGCATTAAAAAAATCATTGTTGCATCGTGAAATCTTGTTCAGTAACCCATCATACCCCGGAAGCTTTCTCCTGATTTTTCGGTTACATCCGATTGAGGAGAACTAGAAGGAGAAGGGCTTTCGGCCACTGAAAGAGAAACTCCCACCGAAAAGCCCAGTGTAAAAGAACATCTCATCAATATGATAATGCAAAGAGGCAAGTTTACAATTCTGAACATGTTCCCTCTGACCCAAAACTAAACTATGCCTACTGCTCATGAAAAATGTAATGTACAATTCGCACGTAATTTTAATCATTTGAATTATAAAATATGCATGATTAATTTTTCAGTTTGTTTATTTTAAAAAAAATCGGTTGCTAATTATCTAAAATTTGAAGAAGAAAATTGAGTTGAAAAAACGCTAATATTGTTTTTTGTACATATAAATCCTGTTTTTCATGGAAAGATTACTTGATGCAACTAAAGGTATCCTGCCTTTTCCCTGACCTGAAAACTGAATCGGATGAAGTTGAAAATTGAATTTATAAGGTACCAAACTATGAAGTATTGTGGGATTGATCCAGATTGATCTGAAATTGTATCATAAATATCATCATGATGCTATGTTGATGTGCACAAAAAAGGGTAACAGGCTTACCACCGCCATCTATTCGATCCATATTGATAACTAAACCTTATTCAATTGGTAGTCTTCTATTTGGACTATGATGGATGTATGTATTTTGTATATATAAAAACATGAACACATTTGCATTCTTTCTCCTCAAGTAAGACATGTATGAATTCGCCAACTGCAATACAATGTGTATAAATACAAACACCAGCTTATAGCTTATACACCAAATCCCTCAGAAACATCATCTGTTCATGTACCTTCTTCGCCCTTTTGTGGTTATCTAAAAATCAGTTACTGATCAGCAGATCATGAACTGCTGAAGATTTTTCCGACCAATTGGAACTAAACTTGGTTTCAGTTGGAATCTCACTTGGTCTTCGATTTTTCCAGTGGTATAAGGAATTTTTACTTATAAAATGGCATCCGTGTTAGGGTTAAACTTGTGTCGAAAGTCATCTGCACTGACCTGTGGTTTAAGGAAGTCGGCAGGTGTGTTGAGCAGTGCACCACCTTTGCTTTCAGAGTACGTACATTACAAAGTTGTTTAAAATTAAAACGTGATAAGTTATAAACACTAGTCCAATGTATTTTATGATCAACCTCTTTTGATTTCATTTTCACAGGCAAAAGCGGGGAGCAGCGAGATGGTACCCAGATCAAGATTTCATGAAGGAATTCGATGGACCACTTATGTGGAATCCAGGTCACGAAAGGTGGAAGGACGCATTTTTGGCAGTTGAAAATAGGCCGACGGGGTATGAGAAGAAAGTAAAAAATCTTACCTTGAACTTTGGTCCCCAGCATCCTGCCGCTCACGGAGTGCTTCGTCTTGTTTTGGAGTTGGAGGGTGAAACCGTTGTAAGGGCAGATCCCCACATAGGATTACTTCATCGGGGTACAGAGAAGCTGATAGAGTATAAAACCTACACCCAGGCACTTCCGTATTTCGACAGGTTGGATTATGTATCTATGATGTGTAATGAGCAGTGTTATTCGTTAGCAGTAGAAAAACTGCTTAATATTGATATCCCCATTCGCGCTAAATATATTCGAGGTACACTGACATCAAATGTAGTATAACTACCAATTACAAAGAATTATAAATTATGCCATTATACCCTGCAGCTTTACTCAAATATTGCGTTTTTCTTTTAACTTTAGTGTTGTTTGGAGAAATCACACGTATTCTCAATCACATTATGGCTGTCGGAACACATGCTTTGGATATTGGAGCACTTACTCCATTCTTTTGGTTGTTTGAGGAACGTGAAAAGATGATGGAATTCTATGAAAGAGTTTCAGGTGCGAGAATGCATGCCGCATACGTTCGTCCAGGTGGAGTAAACCAGGTACAAATTAAAAGTGCTCCTTTCTCCATCATTCATAATGCTGCCAAGAAAATTTGGTACTAATTTTTTTTTGTATGATACTTTCAGGATTTGCCCCTTGGACTTCTTGATGACATTTATGAATTTTCTTCAAAGTTTGGTGAGCGACTTGATGAAGTAGAAGATGTTTTGACAAGTAATCGTATTTGGAAGCAAAGAACCATTGACATCGGTATTGTAACAGCCGAAGAAGCACTCAATTTTGGAATGAGGTGCTTATTTTATACTATGTTCGAAAGTTGGACGAAGTTTTGATGCGCTTATCTAACTATTTTTTTGTATTTTTTTCTCTAGTGGAGTTATGTTGAGAGGTTCAGGAATAAAATGGGATCTACGAAAGACGCAACCCTATGATGCTTACGATAAAGTAGAATTTGATGTACCCATTGGCACTAAAGGCGATTGCTACGATAGGTAACTTTATTCATTTATACTCCTAACTAAATCGTTATGAGCACATTTCTTACCATTCGGTCTTTTGTTTGCAAAAAAATAGGTACCTAATCCGTGTTGAAGAAATGAGGCAATCCCTTAGAATTATTGACCAGTGCTTAAATCAAATGCCTGCAGGGCCTATCAAAACAGATGATGCGAAAATCACACCACCGTCTAGATCGGAAATGAAGGCAAGAATTTGATATTGATTGCTAAACAAAATGACACCGAATTTTTTCAAATGAATATGTCATAATTTTTTTATATTTCTTTGAAACAGACATCTATGGAAGCCATAATTCATCATTTTAAACTGTTTTCACAAGGATATCCCGTTCCCCCTGGTGTAACCTATACTGCTATTGAGGCTCCCAAGGGTAAATTACTATCACGTTAATTTGTTTACTCCCAAAATATTGTAGCACTACAGAAGAAGATAATTTATGTGATATTTAATTTGTTTTTATTTAATAGGCGAGTTTGGTGTTTACCTAGTCTCTGATGGCTCCTCAAAGCCATACAGATGTAAAATTAAAGCCCCAGGATTTGCTCACCTCGCTGCGCTTGAGAAAATCGGGAAAAATCACATGTTGGCCGATGTTGTAGCTATCATCGGTACATTAGATGTAGTATTTGGGGAAATAGATCGTTAAGACTGCCATTTTTTGTTCGAACTACAACAGCTTGTATTGTTGTATGAATTAAAATAGTTATTGTAAAAATGCCTCAATAAAAGCCATAAAAGGTTGTAGTAAATTAACAAGAAAACGAATACTAAATGATTTTATTGTAAATATAAACTTGTAAAAAATACCACTTGAATTGGGATAACGTCTTCCTAGCGCAAGCGCAAAACATCCGACATTGTAAAGTGGAAAGCATATATTATGGAGATAATTAAGCTATTTACTTATTTAATAAAAAAAATCCCATACACCCATTTGTGTCCTATTTAGTTTGAATTTTCATTTTAGTACTAGTTAAGTTAACAATGTATTAAGCTTTCCGTTGTCCTTGTGCCTGTCCGCCTTGGTATCCTGAATTTCTAACGAACAACGGCCATGGAGGTGGGGCAGGTACGTGCATTCCATAGTCGATTTTTGCACGAATGTAATCCAAAGATCGCTGAAGTCGAAGTGCAGTCTCTGTCAAATATCCCAAATGGTTAGTACGATCACGAATTGTAGACTGATGCCGCTCCTACCAAAGATCAAATAATTTCAAACATTAGCAATTAGGTTAAAACTTTAAAGTACAGAGTACAAAAATGCAGGTAATGCATACCTTGGTCTTCTGCAATGACTCCCGAAGCCGTTTCACCCGTTCTTCTTTCTCGTCAATTTCCACATACATTGCCTCTGACCGCATACCTCTCTCTTCAATTGCCTGAAGCAGGGACCGTTTTCGTTGTTCCATTTCCATCATTTTATTGCCATTTTGGATTGAACGAACTTGGACGTCACCATTTTCAAGTTGATTTTCTTTATAAAATGAAATAAAAGTTGAATATTGTATTTTTAAATCGATGATTCATTCAATAATTTTATCACACTCGTTTGAAAATCTTTTCTCTGTCTAAACGTACTGTAAGTTGTAAACCGAATAATATCCTCCTGCAACTGCTTCCGGGTACTACAAGCAGATTCATTTCGTTTGTCCACAAGCGCCAGTTCCTTTTGACGTAGTTCCTTGGTACTCTGCATTTGCTTGGAAGAGGTCTTGACTTTTTCAAGAAACTGCTTGCACTGATGAATCTTCCACTTTATATTCGCAATTTCCATAAAAACAGCTTCCTGTTTCTTTTCCTTCCTTTCTAAACCTCGCGACAAGCAGCACACTTTCTCCGACATCAGTCTAATTCTCTCTTCAAGCATCCAGGTCTTTTCTCGCTGTCGAGCTGCATCCTCCACCACTAAAATATTCATTCAAACAAATATTTTAAATCAAAACAAACTTCTTAATTTAGCTTACATGATATCTAGTTCTTGAAAGTTCAAACACTCACATTGCTTTTCTTGAGCTTCCTTTTCTGACAATTCCAACAAAGCCTTCTGCAGATTACTTTTAATAGTGCTATGCCCATCACTCAAAGCTTTCAAGCTGGTGGACTTTTGAGAACTTGGATGGGGATCTTCCTGCTTTTTCTCTTCCGAGACCGAATTTTCAGAGCGTGAAGGTGTATCTTCCGGTAATGACACATTAGTTAACACTTCGACATTCTTAGAATCGGAGAATTCCATTTTGAGAACCTTGCAAGGGATCTCAGGAATATAACTTTCTTTTTCGCTTGCTTCGCTGATAGAAATATACTTGGTCAAGTTAAAGTTTTGGGGTATTATGATACTTTTTTTATAAACTACTAACTGGTAATTAGTAATATCACCAAAACTATACCTAAACTTTAATAATTGAGTTTTTCTAGGTTGCAATTTAATCCATTGACGAAAGTAGTAGGAGGAGAAGGCTAGCTTACAGAGCTTACACTCAACTCAAAGCTTATGACAAGTTTCATAGTCATGACTCATGATAAATCTTTCATCATCATATTTATTCGAACGAAAAACGACAAAACGAATTCAGCTTTGAAAATGTTTGAGTTTTCGCGGCTTTGCATTCGTTCTGATTTCGATGATTTATCTGGAAAGCGCAAAAGAGTTCAGCGCGGCACAGTAGCACATAATCAATCCACGTCAAGACAGTTTCAATAAGAGGGAGGTCACGTTTGTGATGCTCAGGAAATTAATAACTTTCAAGAATGGAAAGCGAAGATTGAGGGGTCAAAGCTGTTTTATTTTCGATTACGAGAGCGTTTTTGTAAATCATAACTTTGGTTCATGGAAATTATTTTAAAACTTAACAATACGATATTGTCACAATGCTGAAACGGTAAAATGTTGAATAATGTATTGAATCTAATAGGCATACATGCAATATGCCCTTGACACTCAAAAATCATTTTTAAAAGTGTGTTGAATTACTTATGTACTTAGTAATGTAACACACAAAATTGTAGAAATAAAAATCGTGTCACCACTTGTCTAACTAAATAAACATTTCATTAGCTAAACAAGTTTGTCAATTTGCATAACAAAAAAGGTTTTGCATGCATCCATTTTTTTAAAACTGTTGTGAAGGTTGGCTTGAATTAAAAGAGTTATACAACTGATGCTGTTATATTTTCAAATTTTTATGGTTCATTCTGCAAAACTATTTGGTTTTTACTAGTCGATTAGGTACTGTGACGGGTGACGGTCTGAAAGGAATTTTGAATTTAGTTTATGCTTAACTCTTTTTATTTGTGAACTCTGAAGTAAATCACATTAAAAAAATCTTTTTGTGAATTCCGGAATTAATGTGCGTTTTATAAATTCTAAGTCGACAGGAACGTTAGGTAAATCTTACAATGATTTTGCTGCTACTGTTTCTTATCCCAACAGTACAACCAACTGTGGACTTCGGTGGTCTTCAAGGTATTGACTATACATGCATATTAATGTCAGATATCCCTGATTGACCTGTATGATAATTTAATTGAATTACGAACATCTCAAAAAGTTATCTCAGTAAGCCAGTGCAACATTGGAACAGTCTACCGGCCAAATTCATGTACAAGATGTGTTTGTGGAATACTCAATTTGATGTTGTGCAGACAAGTGTGTAACCCCTCACCGGAAATACAAGTGACCCCACAACCATCAGGTATGAACTTTACTGGAGTATAAACCATGAACAAGTTCTTCAACTTCATACTTATTTCTTTAACAGGAAGTAGACCAACCGGACCAACCATTGTTCCAATTCTGATTCCTACGTTAAATCGCCGGCCATCAATTAACTTTTCCTCTAATTACACTCTTTTAAACTTGCTTCGACCTGTACCTTGATTTTATGCAATATTTGAATGAATATCTATATAAGTATGTCTCAATTGTTTTTATTATGCATACTGTATTACACAACAATGCATGATGTGTTGCTTTGATTTTTGAAAATATATTTTTACACTGGTCCCCTGTAATTAAAACCGGGTGCCAAACCCCGAGCTCCAACATTGGTTACTTGAAACAATGCTCCTGCAGATGGTTGGCTTGCCAAGTCTTCTTGTGACAAGAAATGTTGAGCGGATGTTGCATAAAGAATGTCTAGGTTTGGACCACCAAAAGCAACACTGGTAATGTTCGTTGTTGGAAAGTCCAACTGTCCGATCTTCTTTCCAGCTTTGGGGTCAATGTGAACAACCTAAGAAATTAGGAAAACATCACATTAAAAATGCACAATTATTGGGTGGACTAGACTGCAATGCTAAATTAATTAATAATTAATGTACCTTCTTTCCAGCGAAAACGGCAACCCAAAGATTTCCGTTAGCATCGATTGTCATACCATCGGGAATCCCATCAACGCCATTTGCCTTAAAGTCAAAAGCTGTCCTCCTGTTGCCTGTTTAATTAAAGGTTTATAAATATAGAGGTAATCTTTTATCACGCTTTGTTATCATGATTATGCATTTTTTGTACGTACTCAATTTTCCAGCAGCCAAATCAAAGTCGAAAGCATCAACTCTGTATGAAAAAGAGTCAATGTAGTACATAATGCTGTTATCGCTTGTCCATGCAAGTCCGTTAGCAATATCAATTTGGTCAGCATGCTTTTCAACTTTTCCATTCAGATCGAAAGAGTACAAGATACCCTTCTTGCTATCTAATTTACCTGGAGCTGGCTCATATCCCATTGTACCTGTATAAAGCCAATGAAACATTAGGTTTGCAGCCTTTCCAACAGTGTTAAATGATTATTATAACTACTTACCGGCCCAAAGTCTTCCAGCTGCATCGCACTTTCCGTCGTTGATTCTGTTAGTGGGACAGTGATCGTCAACGGTGTAAAGACGCTTAAGACTAGTTGGTTTGGTGGAGATGCCGTCCCATTCCATGATCTGAACATCTCTCTCAACAGTTATCAAATACTTGTTGGGTTCCCCCTCAACTGGGGCGACAACTGACACTGGTCCAGCATCTGTAATATTCCAAAAAATATCGTTTTTCAGACTCTTTAACCTTTGCTCAAAGTTTTCATGATGTATGAGGTACGCGCAAACTCTAATTATAAGACTTACCAATAGTAACCTTTCCACTTTCTCCAGTAGATGGTTTAAAACGATGAACTGCCTTTCCAAAAATGTCAACGTACAAGATTTCGTTTGTGTCTGATCTCCAGTGAGGGCCTTCACCAAGATAGGTGACCTGTGAGCCCTTCACCACGTCAATACTGTATCTGGACATTTTGGCTGTTAAAAAATTTGTGGCTGTTGTTTACTTTGGGTAATACTATATGAGCGAACTAGTCAACCGCTGTACAGGTTCTCAGGAGATTTGTCAACTCTTTCATTCGTTTATATACCAGTTAACAAGTGCTAAAAAGTCGAGTCAAGGTTAAATGGTCATGTGTCACCAGTAAATCTGAGCTGGAAACTGGATGAATAGAATATATGTATGCATTACTACATGAAAAAAATTACACAATCCTTCAGAATTATACAAATCTTTTAGCGTAAACACAAATATGAATTTTACACATGAAATTTATGGTTATCTATCTAACATGTAAAATTAATGCAAAGTCATCTTTTCCATTGTCATCGTAGTGTCATTACTTTAA
>JAQIWN010003233.1:0-13612 GCA_034699025.1 Entomobrya cf. arborea Gr-Col-00668
TGCCCTGCTACATCCTTAGAAACTTCTTCCGACGCACCCCGGAGTAAAGGGACTTTACAAATCCCCGCTCCAATACAGTGTCTAGAGAGCAGAGCAAAAATTCATTTTATTCACAAAACTCAATTTAGTAGTTGGACCTCTACTGCCTTCACCACTTTACTTTCTTACTACTGCTGAATTTTTGTGCTAAGGAAAAACTTTAATTACTGATGACAAAACTTGATCCGAGGAGGGTAAGGACACATTCCAGTGTCAAACGAAAAAGGAACCTGACATGTTTGGTAAAAATGATAAAGCTTGTCATGTTACATATAAATGGAAAAATTGTGCTTCATACCGCATACGTAGGTATAATGTTTGTATATATATACTTAGTTAGGTGACCAAAAAAATGACATTATTTGCCAAAATCATGTACATGATATACAATACCTTAAAAAGAAGGTAGCTATGCATATTCTGTTTATCTAGTATATGAGCCACGACCGCCATCATCACTATCCAACTGGTACCTCTCACCCACTTCCTTTAGAGGGTAAGAAAGAGAATGTAAGTCTGTAGCTTATGGAATCTTTTGTTAAAAGTTCAACTGCGAAGTCAAAATGACAAGCATGATTCAAAAGATTTGCAACAAGGATTTTCTTGTCTACTTATTTCACACTAAGAGGATTCCTTCATATTTTTCAGCGGTGGTGTAAGATGCTACACATTGAATGCTACATTTTTCTTGTATTCGCCGCACACCTACCTGTGTATCTACAACATCATCACCACTTTCTCCACATATTTCTCAGTGTTAACAAAGAAGTGCAGAGCTCAAGTACAAGCGCTCTGTCACGTAAGTTGTTCTGTTGTGTCCAGAAAAAAGTAGAAAGAAAGCAATGGGCATCTACGATTTAAAAAAATATATAACTACGTGAGGGAAACCTTTTGCTCATGGCAAAGAATAGTTTTGAAATGGAGAACTACTGATGGTTTCGCTGGAATATCCTGTTCCTCAAGACGAAAAGACTTTTCTTAAAGGCTACACATTGAATGCTACGTGTTTTGTGCGTATCACTGACCATACCACCTTAATGGAAAAAATTGAGCAAAATATACCTATTTTTGGTATTATAAATATCAAACAATATAATGCAGACAGCTACACAAAAAACTGACCTTACAATTATATACTGAATTGTTACATACATGACAAGATTTACCGCAGTATATTAAAGATTGTAACACAAAATCCATTTGTGTCCAATTCAACAAGATTAGTGTAAATTTATTTGGTTCATTTTTTCAAAATCAATTGTTTCGTAAGTAAAAGTTATCACACTACTTATCTATACTCGACACACATAAGTTGATGATTTTCAGTATTGGAATGTAATAGGAAATTTTTGTTTAGCTTAACCGAAAAATGTTTCTTGAGGAAATAATAATTCATACTTGAGCATCTGCCAGAGCATCCAGAGTTTCATCTCGAACACTGATGGGGTGTTGCACAGGTCGTTCCCAGTCAGTATATTCATGAATTGCTGCAGCTAAGATTTCACCACGGTGTGGGCTAAAACAAAACAAAAGAGAACAAAGTCAAGAAAAAAACGAGAAAGAAATTTCATGCATCAAAAAATTTCACACCTCCAACCTCCATAAACTCGGCATCTATCTATACAACCACGTTTGATTTAACACAGATTTAACACAATCAATTTTTCTAACCAGCAAACACATACGTGCATCAACTTTACTCGCGGTGGTCTACACCCTTTGCAAGCTTACACATGTTGTTTTATTTTTTAAATCGACTGTATGCATGCAAAATATCCATAAAATATGCTAAAGAAGAGAAAAACGCTTCCTCTTTAAAAAATCTGGGATGAACATGCAGTATTTCTTGAGAGGTGCTACTTGATTGAGTGCCTATTTTGTGCAATTTGTTTTCTCCGACAGGTTGCTGACTCTTATCGATGAAATATATTCTCATGGGGCATTGTATTGTATTTCACTACACTGGGTATGTTGTACAATGTGTTCTCATTTCCTTCACTAAGGTCTTCTTCTCTTTTCACTAGAAATATTATTGATTCTGCATACGACGTATCTACATTTACGTACAAATCAAACACTTTCCCACATCACGTACATTCATGCATATTGTACAGCTACTTGGGTCTTGAATTTTTTGCTTTTCTTTCCCTCATTATTTATACCTTTTTTGAATGGGAAGGAAGAGCAAAGTTGAATACTGTTTATTTTTTAAAAGAAACGATATCATGAAATGTGAAACTGAAAACGACCTCGCCATATCCAGACTAAAAAAATCTAATAGTCTACTACCTAGACTTCCGTTTTGTTTTTTAGTACAGTGGAAGTAACTACTACAGTTTCCTACGATGGCATTTTAATATTTGAACTTACCTATAAAATCCGTCTACCAACTGCTTCAAAACTTCTCTTCTTTTTTCAGTCTCAAGCCCATAAACAGCATCATGTTCTCCCAACGACGGGAGAATCTCTGCTCTTGTGACACCGAAGAGCATAGGATAATGTGAAAGTTTGTCACGAAGTATATTCTCTCGTATTCCATGCTCGATCACGACTCCATCATCACTAGGTCCAAAGAAACGCCACAGCTGCAAAACAATGAGAAAGAAAATAAAATGACATAAAAAAGAGAGTAAAGTAGCTGCCAACCACTATAAACCGTACGCACACACCATTGTTTCAAATTAAAACAATAGTAGACTCTGTAGTTGTTGTGCAATGAAGACATTTACAACAGTGTGCAGTGTGAGAGAGTACATCAAGGAAAAAAAGAAAGATCTAAAAATTTTAATTGGGAAAGTTGTTCTCATATTTTATGCTTTCCCATAATGCCCCCATGTAATGACTCATAAAACCATACCAGTAGCACGTATTATTATACTGGTATTTTTTAGTCTTGTACCAAAAAAGGAAAACATGAAACGGAAGGATGTCTATATTTTGAAATAAACTGTAAGAGTAGCTAGAGATAGGAGAGAAAACATTTCTGGAATACGTGCAGTGTGAATGTACCGTTAAGTGGTTGGGTATACTCAACCGTATATATAAATTTGTGGTAAGGTACACTTAGGAAGAACGACGAAGGATGGTAGAAAAAGAAAAAAAATTAATGAAATTTTCATAAGATATGTGTGTTCGTGTGTTTAGTGTTTTACGCGTCTTTTTTGTCGACGAGTAGTAGTAACAAGGAAAAAGGGGAATATTTTTTTGTTGTTGTGAAAGATATATTTATTTTATTGTGTTTTTTTGTACGTACCTCAGATTGTAGAAAATACTGAAGTGGTCTCTGTCTGAGACACTGGAGCATATTTGAGGGGGGCTCAATAGGACACTTGACTCTTTCGGCAAATTTCTTGGCCAAATCTTTGCCATTTGACAAGCCAACGGATAGCGGTGACAAGGCCGAGCCTGACATTAGAATCACTCTGTGGAAAAGTAATTCTGAATTCCATGAGCGTATCGGTAGCACACCACCACACAGTTGCGGCACGAATAGCGGCACCACCACAAAATATGTCAAGGAACATGATTGGAGTTGACGTAGTTCATTCGTTTTTTATTTAGTTTGGTTTACAGGGAATCCAAATAAAAAAGAGAAAATCAGAGGGTGTTTCCAGTTGTCGTCCCAAGTCCAAATCAGGGAACAACATCATCAGGTATGCGGAACAGCAAAACGATGATCACACATATTGAGAGAGAGAGAGTATAGTGACAGTGTGCCATCGTTTGCATTTACCGAGAGTACGGAGGGGAAAAGGAGCGTCGTGGAATGCACATACCAACATTGTGTTAAGCCAGTCAGGTCATGAACAGTCAGCATGATAATGATGATCATCAACAGCAACATCATTGGTAAGGAAAAAAGGAGTACCGGAATGAAAGTATTATTTTCCCCCAAATATCGTTTCATTTTTTATAGCCCATAACACACAGTACCCAAATAACAAAAGATATATAAGTTTTCAGTAAAAAAAACAAATGTAAATATGCGAATATTTTTCATTGTATAAAAGAGTAAGCATTAGAACCCAAATTCCATCGGAAACGGAAATGAAAAGAAAGAAAAATGTGTTGTTGTGTGGGTGTACAGTTGAGTTTTAACGTGGTCCCATCGACATGTGGATATATTTCATGGGAACATGGGAAAAAAACGACAGTGAAAAGAGAAAAATCCCAAAGGAAAGGTAGGACAGTACGAAAAACACACACGATTACCACGCCACCAAGAAAGGGAAGGTTGGGTTGAGCGAAAGGTACACGGAAAACAACACAATACGATGAGATGAACGACAAGGAAAATGTTGCACGTCGGCACAAAAACATGCCAGCGATCGATCGATGATATTACAGAGTACACAGGGATGATGATGATTTGGTTGGTTATTTATGAACATGAAAAGAAAAAAGTTAGAAAAGAAATGTTCAAATTATTACTCGTGTCATTTGATTTTGATTTGCTTCATTTTTGCAAGCGGATGCCTTACGCGTAGAATAATAGAAAGCGCACGAGAGAGATAGACAAAAATGATCATTGTAAGAATAAGCAAAGTACAACTTTCACTAAGTTATTTACAGTTATGAGCAAAGCATGTTAGTTAACTGCGTAACGCACTAAACTACAACCATATAGACTATTTACTACGATTTACTACAGATGAGCTACAGGCTCTTGTACAAAAGTAGGAGAGATCTCAAAGTTTGCAAAGCTCTATGACAGTCACTTTTCTGTTCTACTGTCAATGTATTATTAATCACAAGCTTGGTAGATGATGAAGACAATTTTCGTAGTGTTTCAAAAATTCTCAACCGATTCCCCACTGATTTCATCATATTACATCTGTCTGATGTAGCTTACACACAGAAACCACTTTAACCAGTGACTAAGATGATCATCGTCGTGGTCGTGGTATACTTTTCTAAATCAAAGGACCAGAGATCTTTTTAGTATGATATTTGACCAGAAACAAGAATCAAACGCTTGTATTGGCGACGACATTCAGAGCATGTACATTTTATCAGATTTCTCGAAGTTTATTTCCAAAGCATAAGAAAGGATCACCAAAAATGTTCAAATATGTAAAAGCAGCAGTACTCTAGTACTTACCTGTAAAACGCAATTTACCTTTTACTGAAGGCGAGCTTAGTTACATATATCTGAGTAAGCTCTTCAGGGAGTTTATATAGTGTACGATGGGAAATAGTTTATTGGTACAATAAATGCTTCCTTTTCACTAAGGCATTACATGAAAAGATTACTTTTCTTGGAAGGATAAAGAGCTTGCAGTTTGTTTTTGATTATAATAAAGATAAGATAGCGATTTCTTGAGAAAGACTACTTCAGATATAATATTCTCTTTGCTTAAAAGGACGCAAAAATTGAAACAAGATTCAAAATACATATACATATTTTTTAAAGCATTTTCTTGAACTATCTTGAACATTCTAATAGATTGTATAGACGGAATTTTAAACGAATTTAATCTGTGAACTTTAATGAATTTTACACACACAGTGTTTTCCATGCACTCCAAGTATATTTGACTATGTATTTGATATGCTCGGTGAAATATTTAAACTGAACTCAGCGAGATGAAGAGATTCCATTACAAGTTCAAATACCTCTCTTTTACACTTGCGATCAAATAAGTGATTGTCAATCAGTTACGGTATTCACTTTCTGACTTCCGAAGTACCTGCACATCTTGTTGAACTTAAGATCGAGTAGTTGGAAACCTTTTATCTCGCCTATTGTTATAACTTTGATTGCAATACATACTGAGTGTGATCTGAAAACAAAAATCGACCTACTTTTTGCTTGATGTGATACCTACTGTGAACATGTGTTGTTTTAAAAATTGCAAGATTTGTAATAGCCAAAACATGTGGATTTTTTTATAATTGAGTTTTCATTACCTCAGTAATGTTTTCAATGACAAGGTAAATTGAATGTTGATCTAACATGCAAAACTTGACACAATCTGCTGAAACATGATAAACGTTCAATATTAACTACCGGTGACAGGAAGCGGCACATAGCTGATGGAAACCACACATTATATAGCACATATATCTCTGCTCTTTTGATTTGAGTAAAACGGTAAACGTTAATATTGTCCGTACATGCAAGTGTGACAGCGTACATTAATACCATGAAACATTGTAGCAAGTCTCTTTTTACTGTTTTTTGGTAGCCGCTACATGTGTAGTAACTGTGGTTCAGTGAAAGTGGTTGAGTGCCAATGACACGATGAAATTAATTACTTCACCCTTTCCCCTTCTTTTTGCTGTCGACCAAGAAGAAAAAAGCTGAAAAAAACGTTCATTGCAAAAATATATGTATACACTTTATATTCATATGATACCCGAACTGAAACTGAACTAAGGTTTAAAAGAAGGGAGTAGAGAAAATAAATTAGGGAGATTGGTTCCTTTTTCCGTGGATGTTCACTAATTTCAAGCGTTCGTAAGATTTATGGGTGCTTCAGCAAACTAGTGCTTTGTTTTGTATCATGGTATAGGTTATACTACTATATACGCTCTAATAGTCCGACATTTGAGACCTGCAACCACTATGATAACTACATTTTTATTATTGGAACAAGAAGAGGGGCAAGTTAGAAACGGGAAAGAAGGTCAGCTTGGCATTATCTTTGCTCTCGCAAGACATAAACCACGTCGTGCCCTTCCCGGCGAGTACTTTACGCTTTTCTAGCCTGGCCAGCTTCCTTTTTAGCTTATTTCATTTCCTGTAGTGGTATACCATGATTTTTAGCGGTCATAGTCATAACATAACGTAACAATATAAAATACACACACTAACAAATCCTATAACTAAGATGATAACATTTAACTTATCCAATAAATATTTGTAAAATGTTTTCTAGAACATGAAACTGTAAATAAATATGGAATTTTCGTATAAAATTTAGGGATGCTTTTAAAGAAGTGTGTACGTGGTTCTTCTGTGGACATATTCCTTTTAATTGCCCCTTAACCATCAAAAAGCAACCCCTGAGATTTCGTTTATGAGAACGTTATTACACATTTTGGTGATTATATCGGGTCATCACTACAGTCGACTTTACTTTTACTCTACCATCACCACCACCACCCTACCCCGATCAACAATCCCAGCTTACATTTTAGAATCAAGAGGGATTATTACTGCGGCAGATGTGTCGCTAGTAACTGCGTCCTGACTACTGAGAAGTTGAAGCGCAATATATTTCCTTCAATTTCGCTTTAAAATTGACATCTTAGTGGCACAAAAGCGGAAAAGCAGATTTCCGTTTTAGAAGGAACAATGGAAGGAAAACCGAGAATCGTTTTTGGATGCGAAGGGAAAACCTTTGATTAAATTCGGATAACATCTAACAGATAATTTATAGCTCTCTAAGTAAAGTGACAACAGTAACATGAATAGAAAGTGAAGAGCCAAAATTAACTAGATATTTATGCGTAATCATTATCCGGTGTACAATGGAAAGCTTGAAAACATTTGAATTCCACTTCAAAGTAACCTTTTAAATTGGGTTTTAACCCGGTTAGATTAGATTAGACTAACAATGCAGTAGTAGATAATAAAAAGAAACAGAATGTTTGAGTATTTATTTGAACTCGATATGGTGATAATACATTTTATATTATTAGTGTAATCCGTCCGTGTGAGTTTTAAGCTCCTACTCCTAGCCACCACAAGTAACTAACACTATTAAAAACTTTTAGTGGTGAACAAGGCTCCATTTGCATACACAGGATAAATTTGACGTCACATTGACAGGTTTTTTGAGCACAGTCCTTGTCGGTACAGTAGTCCCTATCCTGTTCCTTCACGTAGCGAGATTTGTAGGTAATTCCGCGAGGATTGCAATCAGGATAACGCTTCCTTGTGCGCCGATAACACTGGTCGTGCTTTTTGCAGCACAAATCGCAACCATCTATGTAGGAGCCATCACCACTCCTGTCTCCACCTCGCCCGCACCTACATAATATAAGATGAAATGTATTGTATTTCAAATGTCTAAAGAACAGAGAATAGCGTTCACTTGACTATTCACCCGAGTTTGTTAATATTATGAGCAAGGTTCATGGGGAAAACAAAGCACTTTTATGAATTCCACTTCAGCACGTATCTGGTGAACATCTTTGGATCGAATAATATGTGATATAATAATAGAAAATATTTTGGCCCCTACCAATTCCCGTAGTGAGCAAGTTTTAGTGGACTGAACTTGGTGCTCCGTACAATTTGGCCGCTTAGTTGAAGTAGATCTCGCTTTTGACGAGACTTCCACGGGCCTGTCAATCCGTCATCCGGACTGTGTGACAATGAATTTTCTCGTGAATCATAATTACTATCCGTTTGATCAAGAGCGTGGTCTTCACTGCACTTGCATCCTTTAAAAGCTAATAATAACAAGCCTGTTATGTACGGAAGTGTGAGCAGACAATGAACTATTCTGCTTCTTGAGTTCATGATCAAATGTCCAAATTTCAAATGAAGATGAAAGATAAAGTCACAACCACAGAATCACTAGAAAGGATATAATAAGAATACTAACAATTTGTACCAATTCGCAGCAAGATATGAGAGAATTCAACAAACAATGCCAAAAATTTTATTAAAAAATGTGTGTGTGAAGATATATTATGAAACACGTACCGTGCCACTAATACCAGTTTTCTGACGTTTTTTAATGTTGTGAGGATACAATATGTTGACCCTCGTCGATGGCCTATTAGGTGTTGGGAGGGACAGGTTCTTGTAAAGCTTCGACTAGACTGATTACTTGAAAAGGATTTTTTTGCAAGTTGTATGTCAGCGCAGAACGGACCTCATTTACTTGAAATTGCGTTCAGTGGACTGTGATGGTAATATTGTGAGCATTGAACATTGCACACTTAACATTATTGTATTTTTTGTATAACGGTGAAATTTTGTATTGAATTAAGCAATAACTACAAAATCATTGTTTTATTAGACAATGCATTTTGTAGCAATTAGTTTGAAGGTTGTATGTATACTTTTACAAAAAAGTGTGAATCACTACTTCTCGTATGTAATTCAGAATTTTTATTGCAGAGAAAATGGTTGTGCGAAGAAAAATGATGACATACTTCGTTTATTTCGGTGACCTAATTTATTCATAAATTTTTGACTAGTTTAACATAGCAAAATAGCGTATCATCTCAACTAATTTACCAAATAAGCTACTTTTTACTCGATTTTTCTTCATCTTTCACAATTTCTAATAAAATCATGCATACATGTATAATCATAATAAACTAGGACATAAATATAAAATAAGAGATGAAAATAAAATTTAAGGATCAACATTTAATTTTATGCTTCATTACCCTGTACTATTGTGAAACATGTTCAAATTTAGTTTCAAGGTGAACTTTCATGTAAATATGACGCAACCAACTAGATTTTCCTCTCGAAATGCATTTTAATGTAAACGCGTAGATTTTATATTATATACGTAGGTATATGCTTCCTCTTAAGTCATATGATTATCAGAATAAATTTGCGCTATATTACATCAATTTAAACTTATCTAAAAAAATTAATATGTCTTGGTATAATAAACGTTCTAAAACGTATTTGCTTAGATTTCTTAACAGTTTGCTGGGAGCTATTTCTCCAGCTACCTCCCCACTCTCTACTACTACCCCTTTCTACTTTTAAGACTACAAATGTTTTCAAAACCGCTTATTGTACACTTTCAGCGAAACATATTTTCATTGAACTTTGTTAAAGAAATATAAAAGTTCGTTTTCCTCTTAAAATAATAAACAAACAAGAAAAAGGAATTTCGCAATAATACTACGAGCTCGAAAAAGTTTTCTTTTATACTATTTGCTACTTTCTAATAGAACTTAACTCGTTGAAAGACATCTGAAATGATTTTACTTATTGCCCACGATTAACTTTCTTGCTCACATAAATTCCGAGTTACTTTAGTTTACACAATCCGTTTGAAATGGTTATGCTGTCCTTGTTATCATAATGATTTCAGTTAAACTAATTATTATAATAGTAATTCGCAACAACTTGAAACCTGATTATTTTGACAATATTTGCATTACAACAGCTAACACATACTTAACTATATACTATATATTTTGCATCATCATTCATTGCATGAGTTTTTATCATAACCTACATACTTTTGCGTACAAATTTTAAAAGGAAGTCTATAGCGAGCATATAATAGGCAACAAAATCACATGAGTGAATACGTAGGAAAATTGTTGCGACAACCAGCAAATCTGATTGGTTAAGTTGACCTAGCTTGAAGTTCTTGCAAATGAATGAAAAAAAAGTATTTCCTTTTGTCGGTATCTTTGAAACTGATTTTTAAAAGCTATAACTAACTACACTTTTTGTGTAATCGCGTTCCAAATGAAAACTGAGTTGCTACTGCACATTTTCACTATAACCAACCCTTGTTAGATATCACGAACATATGCAAGCGATGTACCTAATTAAACCTCTGTACTCCTAGTTTCCGGGTAGCTACTTTATCTCCAGTTCATAGGAATCAGGTTAAAGTAACTCTTTATTACGAGTGGCGTGTGGTGGTTTACAAAAATATGCATACAATATGTATTCTTAGCAAGATGGACAGTGCAGTGGAATTAAAAAAGTGTAAGTATTCACTTAGCCATAATATTATATAAAATTACAGTCTTCTCCAATAAGTATCGATATTCAGAAAAACTAGCCACTTATATTCTGTTGTATTTTGAAAGAATCGCTTATTTTATACGATACGAAAAAAGGAATTCAAAATTAACGAAAAACCATGTTTTCCAAAAAAAAAAAAAAATACAATAATCTGATAAGTTTTTTTTTACATTTTGCAAACCTGGTTGGTCCAAATGTGCAATCGCTATTATTTTCAAACACTGAGAAATAAGAAAAACAGAATAAATAGAAATAATACATGCATATATGTATAAAGGTATGAAAGACGAAAAAATTGGCAATGACAAACAATACTACATAAACCCAATTCACAAATATCGAAATTTAAATATTTTCATATCGAAAACAACGTTATAGGATACACGACTTTCTTTCATGGCCCCTTTATGACTTGCATGTTTATACATGTAAAATTTTTTAGTAAAACTTATTCTACTCTTAACTACACAGTCCCAGTTTTCCATATCATCATTGTCTTCTTGCATGAAAGTATTCCCTTCGTTTGTATCTAAGCAAGGCTGCATTATGTTTTTATCATAAGTCAAAAACCGCAATTCCAGTCCATGTAATGCTAATCTCTAAGAAATAAAATCTCGAAAGGAAACGATAAGTAAACGTGGATTATATCTGTAAATGTAGGTCACATTGTACAGCAGTAGAGATTTCGTCTGATGAAGGAACTGAAGCTACAAGAAAGACTATAGCCTATACGATTGTGAGGATTATATTGTAATTTATTCCTTTCAAATGCTACTAAAGTTTCCTGAATCTGAATACCTTGCCATACCTCCGTGCAAGTATGAAAACACCTTTCGTCCTCTGGAATGTGTTTTATTGTTCCAAATGAAAAAGCGAGAGCTCGAATACTGGATTATTACTTGTTTATTTAACAAAAAACACAAGTTATTATTTTGCATACTTTCCGCTAGTACATCTGTATTTTATCGACATTTTAAACTAACAAAACAAAATAAGCTTTCTGCAAATAAAACAAGATTACACCAATGGAATCCTCGCTCGTATTTTAATATTGTTGCTGGCATAAATTTGCAGCACCGCACAAAGAAACTAATGCTTAAGCCGTCGTTTTTTATGGCACAAATTGTTACAAAAGAAGACAATCTCGCATAAGCATAAAAAGAAATGCATCGCATCCATGTTACGTCAGACACATTCTATATCATTAAATTTTCGACACTGGCATGGACTCTGTGTGTTGCGGAAAAAAACAAAATATGTAAGTTTTACATTTAAATATTGCTCATCATTAACAAAAATATGTTTAGAAAAAACGTAGTTGAAGCTCGTTGTTTATACTTTGGTGGCAAAATTTTCACGTGAATTTCACTTTAACTTTTAAGTCGTTTTTGGTTTTAGGCTTTCAATGGTAAACATTGACTTAGTATTGATTATTTTTCCACAAGAAATTCTGTCGAGGAACAATAAACAATATACTTCAACTTTATAAAGATTAAAAAAAGTTTGCTTAGAGGAATCGAAGGGGAAACATATATATATATATATATATTGTCATCTCTTCTTTACATTAAATTTCGTTGTCGATAAACCTTAACTGCAATAAAAACGAACGTAAAAATCAGCATCATTCATGAATATTATCATGTACTCATGAGTTACGAGTTACATATTTTGTCTTCAAAATCAAGTTTTATAAATTGTGGTAGTTTTTTAAGTTGGAAAAAAGAACGAATGTGTTATCCAGGAATTTTTAAGGTTTACACTATCTTTTGCCGCATGAATTTTTCAAACACCAGAGCCATTCCACATCAAAAGATAGACAAAAGAAGAAACTTTTGCCATCTCATCGCTCTATCGAAGTAATATTATGCGCCTATCTTTTCACAAAAATTATCTACCTCTGCATTTTCATGGACAAAGCTCTCCATCCTTTAAAAGTCTCTTGATCCATTCTCTTAAGGCATACATAGACTTAAGAATAAGCTACCAAGAATTATCTCTAAAAGAATATTAAATTATTATGGAGAACCAGTGGTTATAAACCACTGGCTGGTGGCGAGGAAAAAATAAATATACAATGGAATGTCTACATGCACGACTGCACTTTACAGACCATCATTGCCCATTTTATGGCAGAGGTACATAATGCGTATTTGCGTACTTCCAAGACAATCTACATTATAAATATAAGTAGCACACACGCATTTGTTTTATGTAAATTGAAGATATTCCTTTCTTTTGGCCACCGGTTCGCTCATCTGTCCTGATCATCCTGCTTTCCCACAACTCATTCTTTCGAGAACTGCACATTTAAATGTTTTTCTTACGATGTTTGTATCAAGATTTTAGTAAATGTTGAAATAATACTACCCTTAAATTCAAACGGGTATGATTTCGTGAATATTTTTGTTTCGGAAATCTAGGAAACCATGCATGGATCGTGGACTCCTCGGAAGTTTGAGTAAAACAAGGGGAAACGGAAGTGAATAAATTACCCACAAATACAACTGTGCAAAATCGATTCATTCGTCTTACAAGTTCTTTCTGTTGTCTTTTGTACAAAGAGTAAAGCAGTTTGGTGTTCAAGTAGCAAATACTTATTACCAGTAATGCATGTGCATCCTTGTGTACTCATTTCACAAACATTATTATGTTGTTTCGACACATGTATGAGTTTTTTCGATGCCACTCCCTGCACACAGGATATAAGATGGAAAAAATTGATGCAAATACTTGGTACTACTGCAATGGCAATCACAACTATGTAAAGAAGAGCCCAACTTTAAACGCAAATACGCTACTTTGTTTTAAGGACGTATGATGATGCTAACAAACGCACACTTTGCGGGTTACTTTTGCTGGAGACGCCAGAATCAGTGTTTG
>JAQIWN010003234.1:0-13606 GCA_034699025.1 Entomobrya cf. arborea Gr-Col-00668
AAAGAAATTAACGCCCACTCATAGCAGAACCAGGTCAGATGCTCGTTCTCCTCCCCCATAAGGAACCGAGTGTCACAGTCCAAACCATTAGGTCAAAGTCGAAAGTTTTCAACTTGTTCATGTTGTACATTAAAAAAATGCGATCGAAAACTAGCTCTCATCGAGCAGATCCCGAATCATGTTTCACTTTAGGTCACCGTGACCTCATTGGGTCAGTAATCGGGGTAAAAGCAATCGTCTATTGCAATGCAACATCAAACATGCCATGTGAATGTGACATATAATTTGAAAGCGCTCTTAGAGCAGCGGCAACATCACTGATCATTAGTGGATTTCACACTGTTTCAGCTACGTCGTTATGATCGCTTTTACAGTGGGTTTATTTTGGTGGTGATTTTGGTACTTTTAGCCTTAGCCATCGTAAAAAATCCAAATCATCATTCTCATTGTGTTCGCATGGCTTCCTTTTCCTCTTATATAACCCATCTGCCTTGCCATCCATCCCTGCTGCTGCCCTGTTCCCTTATTTTTTTTTTATCCCTTCTGCACATACACACATGGATCATGGATGTAAATCGAATGAACCAGACAAGAAGGATGATGATGAAGATGATCGTGTTTTATGCGGATGAAAATGGCCCTTTTCTACTTCACTTACTTTGCTGGGGGGAAAGAAGAGAGAATATGAAGAAGAAAAAATATTATTAGGTTACAAATTTTGTGAGCACGTTAGCGGTGGATGATGAGGATGATGATGATATGAGGAGGATGCACAAACGTGTACATTGCTACTATCTCAACTAAATCCAAACAACGAACCAACCAAAAACTCTTGGTTTTCCTTTCTTCTTTTAAAAACGAGTAGTTGTACACGAACGAGTGCATTTTCTTAAGCCTTTTCATCTTGTTTGCTTTTATGTCTGGAAAGAAAAATAATGGAATGGACTTAACTAACTTGATGAGTTTTACTACTTTGTATTTGTACTTGTAATAATGGACATATGTTTTTTGCGAACGAGTGACCAGCAGATTGCATCACACACTCACACTCACCACAGCGCACAATGTACATGATTTAGTTTGGAAATGGGGAAAAATGTTGAAAAGAAAATAGAATGCTGAAGGGTTAAGCTGTTAAGTATTTCAAGTTGGTAAATGCATGTTTGTATTTTGTACTAACAATGTACGTGTTTTATTTCAGTTCAAAAAATGCAGTGCCCGAGGGAATGCAACTAGTTATTTTTTAAAAATAACAAAACAGCTTGCATGATTCTGTTAAAGTCGTCATTATCATCATCTTATGCTTTTCTTTGAAAGAAGAACCAAGTCAAAAGCCTGAAAAATGACCGTAGGGACGCCACGTGCCGACTATGCAGTCAAGAGGAAATTATGTTATTTTTATTGGATAAAAACAAGCATAGAATTGAAGTAAAAGTGAAGCCAAGTCACTAAACCCGTTTTACCAATTTCCCAGGTGATAAGTTGACGATTTTTAGAAGATGTGGTGTGTGGTGGGTGGTATTAGTGGCAGTGCAGTGGCAGTGTGGTGTGATATGAGTAGGAGGAATAAATAGAATCTGGTTTCGCAATAAAAGTGCAGCCTTTCAGTTGGACTTTTAGCAGCCACCTATAAAAAATTAAGATGAAACAGTTTTCTTTACCATACACCATACCATAAGGTGGTGGGAATTTAATATCTCTGTACAAAGTAATTAAGGACATGAGTTAATATATTAAGAGTTAAAATGAGGACAAAATTTAATGCATGCAACTTTTATCACACATTATCTCAATGAGATTGAAATTTAAGCAGTAGAAAAAGTGAAAATATACACACACGAGCATTATGCACGTAGGCTTCATCATATTCTCCTTGAAAGCTTATTTTGCAATAATGATAAGTTGGTCTTCTAGCCTATTTGAGAAGATGTAAATTTAAGTGGAGACGAAGAAGTTGTAAAAGGTAGCCGTAAAACAATCAAAACAAGTTAAGTGGTCTACACTCACTTCACTTTGATGATTGCACTTGAAAAATGTTTATATTTAATTCTCTTCATGTCCGTCGGCGTCTACGTGTGTAATTCTGGCACACAGACAGAGATATAGCTTCATCTCTAATTAATTTGTATTACCTATAAAATTGTAGAGCTTGTGAAATGCTTTTGTGTCTATGTTGCATCTTGTACATTGTAATTGTAAGCATGTTATGCATGTGGCTGTGTGTAAGTGTTTTTCTCTGACTCTATTCAAACTAGTTACTTAATCTCAAGGATAAATCTACAAGACAATTTAAACGAGAAGAAGAAGTCCAAAGAAAATACAATGTTGCTTTTACTCACTTTCTTTTATTACCGCCGCACAACTTTACTTGGACAAACATAACACATTTGGTTAACCAACTAATCAGGAAAATGGAACATTTACTACACTCCCACCACATATTTTATAACTTGGAATATCCATCCATTTTCAGTATTTCACTTTGCAAGCAACTCAAAAGCCTTTGTGTTTTTCAAGAAACGTTTAGTTTTCGTCCAGATGGTAAGGTAATTGGAGGGAGTGGGTAGAAAGTACAAAGTACACACGTATCAACTCTAATTTAAAACATGTTCATTCACACATTACATCATTATTACCTTTCTTCTTATTCTTTAAAATAGAGGCAGTATTTACCAGAAATAATTAATATTTCCTTTTAAGTTTCCTTTGAATAAAAATTTGTTAAATTTATACGGAAACTTGAGAATGCCACCACCACCGCAAAACCACAAAAACCTAAGCACTCATCTCGACTTTTGTCTTTCTTTTCGTAATATTCCATTTGCTCGTGTAATTTACATGCTATTTGCATTGAAATTAGTGTGTACACTTATTTCCTTCACTTCTCATTAAAAATACAATACAAATTAGTTATTCCTCAGCTTCCCTTCTTCCCTCCTGTCATCATCCCATTTGATGTGTTCATCTTCTCTGAGTCGAGTTGACCTTGAAACTTCCATGAGCAAATGAATATGCAGCAAGTAAAACTTTTCCCTTTTCATGCATTCATTTAAAAGGCACTCTTCTGTTCTTCCGCTTACTATTAATAATATCACCCAAGTATATGTAAATAAATATTATCAAGATTACCAATTAAGATTCTAATAACCTCGTGTTTATTTCTCATGGGAAAGGGGGAAATTATGCAGACTAGTTTCCTTTGTACCAACCCACACTTTTGTAAAAATGGTTACATAAATATGAATGAAGAATGAAGTTGAGATGTGTTCATTTCGGGAGGATTTTTTCTTGCATTTATTATTCCAACGGATGTCCACTTCAAGACAGCATGTATCCCAATTACAATGTAATTAAGTTTGTCATCATTTATGAACTTGGCCACATTGTATATATGCTAAGTTACATGAACTGGAAAGTGCACGTCTTTGTTCAAGTGCTCATTTTGTCCACCGCTCTCTGCTCTGTTTATTTAGAAAGACTATTATGATAAGATAAGGATCGCTACGTGTCAACTTTAAAAGAGAATAGAAAGAGGCAGCAGGCCAAGTTATACAAAAGCTATACGCTCGCTCTAGTTGCACAGTTAGTTAGCCACGCGTGTGTTTACAAAAGAGAAAATGACTAGAATTTTTAAAAAGGAAGAAGGGCGAATAAACTTGCATTTCTTTTGTCATAAGTTGCCAAACAAGTAGATAAAAAATAATTCCTTGGCTTTCATTCCCTTTTCCTTTCCACTAATTTCAGTGATTGCCCTCGTCCAACGAGAATCTCGCAAAATCACAATCAGTTCCGTACACCAAATAATAGAGCTATTTACATATTCTGACAAGAAGAAATGAGAAGAAAAAACCGTTATCAACATCTCATCTCTACATTTTTTCCAAAACATAACTTTTCTCTCGTTTTCCTTTTTTTAATTCAACATTCCATTTTTACATAAATCACTTGATTATCATCCATTCTGGCTCTTAGTCTTGAACCCTTTCTTTCTAATGGCTCATTTTTTACTCCATTAGACATACATTTTTAACGCGTTCAATTTTACACATTTCAGCCAAGTGCTTCTACACAGCCATAAAAGCTACCATTCACCCACATCTAAAATATACTAAGCCAATCCTTATCCAACTTTTATTTTTACACATTTTAGCAAAAAAAGTTAAATTGAAAAAAGAGAAAGAATACTTAAGAATAATGTAAGTAAGAAAAGAGAAAAGTATGAGTGCAGTACAAGAAATAAAAATCATTTTACAAATTTTCCATCAATCTCTCTGGCTGGTTGCCTTTTGTTGGTGGGCAGTTGGTTTATTAGATTCTTTTTGGCACATTTTACCTCGACATCAAAACAAGAGAAATAGTGCTTGGAAGACACAGCTACAGCGTAAAAAACAAAAGTACAAAATGTACAATGAGATACCCCGTGTATATAACAACTAACTCTACCAACCCATCAAAAAAAGAGTAATTTTGTGCAGATTGTTTTCATTTTCATAAAAGCATATTATTCCCCATTTTCTCTCTCATTTTTTCGCAGCTCATTTGGTGGAGGAGGATGGAAATGATGGGATTTTCTGGTTATTACGGAACTGAAAGCGCAGTATTGTTTTTATCATGTTTGTCTGTCTGTCCGTCTGTCGGCACGGTGACTCAAGACTAAATCAACCGATTTCCTTCAAATTTGACACGTGGGTCAGTTAAGTCAAGGGCAAAAACACTATTGATTTTCATCCCCCCTATGTCAAACACCAAGGTTAAAGGTCAAAGTTGAGAGTTATTAACTTGATCATCGTGTACATTTGAATAGCGCAATCGAAAGATCTCATCCAGTAGATCACAAACTATGTACATTTGTCACTTTAGATCATCGTGACCTCATTGGGTCAGAAATCTGGGTTAAAGGTTGTAACATCAAGCACATGCCATGTGACATACATATCACCCGAAAGCGTTTTTCATGGTAAACAACTATGGTGATCATGGGCGTTGATTAGAGCCGTATTTCTTCAGCTCCGTCGTTATGATCGCTCTTGAAGCGGAATTATTTGTTCTGCTGAGTTGATATGAATGTGTATCAAGTCTAGTGTCTGGTATTCAATGTACAACTGCTGCGCTACATTTCTTTTGATGTATTGCCTCATATCAACTCGATTCCCCCTCTCTCTCCTCTTATTTCACATTTCACTTCATCTAAGCCTGCTTCCAATCTAAAAGCTACGGGAAAAAGGTTTTTTTTCGTGAATGCCCCTTTATTGGTTGCATAATGGAATATTATGTGTAATATCTAACGAGCAGGCGGACAGTTCTATTCTCTTGTACAGTTTACAAATTGAAAGTTTTAGACTAAATATATATATTAATCTCAAATGAATGGATGAACAGTACGCATTATTTATTTCACAATTTTCACTATCATCATCCAAATTGTTTCAATTGAACATACATGCATATTTATTTGTATGTATATTAGAGAATATTGTGGCAATCCCAAAAACAAGATACTTTTCCCAAAAATTTACATTCTCACCTCACCTCCTACTCCCCAAAGTGCAACCCAGCCTTCTGGGTATTTTCCTTTGAACAAAAGTAAAAAAGAATTTTTCTGCATGCTATAATTTTATATTCATTTTCCTGTTATGTAAGCTGAAATAAAAAGGAGAAAAAATGTGTTTCTCTCTCTCAATCCTTTTTCCTTGTCTCACTTTCTCTCGCTGCTTTTCTAGGTAAAGGTGAAAGTTGCTTCAGATCTGATGCACTTTTCAGTGTACAATTCCCAGTCAGTTTTTAAAAAAGCGCATTTTCTATATATTTACGTATTTAGATGCATACGCATAAAAAGTAAGTATTCATTTTCCTGTCCCCCTACAAATATAATATATTAACAGTGATAAATCCAATTTTTAGACCCGACGTTACCTTCATTTTTTTCAAGAGAATCCATTATCATCATCGTCATCTGTACAACAAATACAAAAAGAGGTTCTCAACTTTTCTGTTTGTCTTTCTTTAAATTTTAGACATATTGTTTTTCATCTTTTTAATAGGCATACATACATCCTATGCCAAAGCAAAAACTTTTTTCTGCACCAACAAAAATACACTACACAACAAGAAGAATGAAAGGAGTACGTTACAAGAATTTGATAGAAAGATAACATGGCTCAAACTTTGTTCTAAAAGTGAACAAAAGGATGCCACAAAATGAGATTCTTCCTGTGCTCTGCTCTGCTGTCCTTCTGAATTATTGTCTATTATGAACTTGGAAACTTTCTTGATGTTCTAGATTTCATTTTTTTGTGGTTATCTAACCAAAATGCATGATCAAATAAAAAAAACTCACTCCACTGGAAACTTTTTTGCCTGACCTAATTTTTTACGCACAATGCAAACTTGAAAATAAATAAATCACAATGCAGTACTGTTTAAGTTGTAGCTACACTAATACAACAAAAATATTATTTGTGTGAGTTCTTTTCAAGTTTAGTTTTTCATCATAATAAAATCTAAAGAATATGCTATAACTTGTGATTATGACAAGTCATAAGTCATATTACTGCATGCACAAAACTACAGACAAGTTTCTAATGAACAATGCTATCAGAGAAAGACAGGCCAGTCAGCAAAAAAAAACTATAAAGGTTTCCTTCCATTCATTGTTCATGTTTAAAAAAACACATCACAGTTGACAGACATTTGCATCATCTTGAAATTCCATTAGTTTCGCAGATTTGTGGTGAAAGTGAAATAAATGAACAAGTTTTTAGAAAGATAAATGTCAAAAGAGATATGCAGACACTCAACTCATTAAAATACATACAAAAAATCCTTTTACTCAATTCTCATTCTTCTTTGAAAATTGGTCTGCATCTTCTTTTCACCACCAACTACACCAGCCAAACTAGTTTAATTAGTAGTTGGAAAACTGTAATTAGCATGAACTGAACAACATTAACCGTCCAGTGAAAAAAATTCTATGCTCCTCAAATCCACAATCTTATATAATGAATTTATTTAATGATAAGCCTTAATGTACATCAATTAATTTTTACCGCAACCTAAATGCACACACTCTGCCAAAAAAGAAAGAAAAATAAATGTTAATTAAACAAAAGACTGCTCAAGTCTGCGTCTGCTTATCACTATAGCGTAATAAGTGCGTCCTTCTTTCAAAATACAAGCAAAACAGCTAAGAAAAGTTAACATAATTAGGCCAGGCAGTAGTGTATTAAATAGATACACAGCTAAAGTATGCATGTACATTTTTCTAATTATCTGATGCTCAGTTGTGCACGTAAAAGATGCTGATTATAATATGATCTTTGCTGACTTGCTGCTGCTATCTAACTTTTAGACTTATTGAAACTTTTCCAGGAAAAATTTTTTCTCGAAAAAAAGGATACACCACCTCCCCACCACCACTGCCTATTATCTTTCTGATATGATGATAATGACGATAATGGTGAAAGGCAGCAAGGTTGTGAAAAAGGTAGCTTCCTCTGTCAATTATTTATTTTCTCCTGGATGATGTGATGTTGCTGATGAAGGGAGATGAGTTGTTGTTCAGAACAAAGTGTCCGCTAAATGATTTAATGGAAAGGGTTTAAAAGGGCTTTTCCTTCTCGCCTATGAGCAAGATGAGAACGATGAGGATGCTGATGAAGAGGGACGCGATTCACAAGATGTGCACACATGCATTGCACAGCTCTCTTCTTTTCCTCTTGTATAAAAGCGACTTCCGCTTCTTCACTGCCATTACAACATACATTGGCTTACGTCATGTCAAAACCTCGTGGTATTTTTTACAAAAGGGGGGAAGGGATGAGATGATGATGCAAGAAGATGATGAAAGTAATGGAGACGGTAAAAGTAGGATGTGATACGGTGACTATGGTGCTTACTGCTTACTAAAAATACTCCTCAGCAGATCATCTAATCATGAAGCACGCTGCAGCACAAGGAAATATTATGAAAGCACAAAGGATTTCGTTGTACTTCCTTCAGTAATTCTACTTTGTGAACTGCACAACAGCCTTTATATTTTGAAACTTTTTTCTCTTGCATTAAAATGTTTACACATTACACAACCAAATAGCATACATAAAATTCTATACTCCTTCATGTAAGTGTAAGCAGGTTTGCTGTAGTATTTTTATTCTTTTCCATTTTCAACAACTTTTCCGTTTACTTCACAAGAAGACTGGCAAAAGTGGAGCATGGGAGGGTGGTGCTGCTAGTGCAGTGCAGTGTCGAGGTTTAATCCTTTCTACCCGGGTTACTTGGCTGTTAGTAGAATAGTAATTATCGTGATGATTATACTTTTCATTTGTGAGCTTTGTCATGAATCTTGTGTGTGGTTTGGTTTTATAATAACTGCCAACTTTACTGCCTTAGCAGTAGCAGGTTTAACACATTTGTGAGGATTACAAATATTATTGAACGTTTTTCGCCCAGCCTGATCCTGAACGAACGCACCTCAGTTTCAAGCAGTTGGCATTTTCATGGCTATGCATCTTAATCCCCTCCTTTCCAATTTTAAAAATATTTATGTGTCAACATATTCATCACTCACTTTTTATCCTTTTATCCTTCTCCTCCTCCTGAAAAAAAAACAAGACAGGTATCTTGTTTTCTCGTTGAAACCTAATCAAACTCCTTTGCCACATGACATAATGTAAGTACACAGACAAAAATAGATAAAGCTGCATAACGTATGGATACGGTAATAACTTCTTATAAAATTCCAACTAAAAAAATAAATAACTGAAGAGGATCCCAGCAGGAAATATTTTAGGGCTTGCCTTCACCATTCACCACTGTTCGGTTTAAAGTGCAGTCTACTTTGCGTAAAGCATTTTAATAGCTTTTATATCATCATTGCTCATCTCATCATTTATTGTATGTGAAAAAGCGTAGTGTGTGGTATAGTAGTGTGTACCGTAGATTAAGTGTAATGGTAAATGGAACAGGAAGGTCACTCGAGAGAATTAAATTCATGTCAGCTTCCCTTTAAGCTGGTGATGATGCACTACGGTTTATATAATCTTTTGGAATGGGAAACATATTTGTATAACAAAAAACTAGTGTGCATAAAAACATAAAGCTGTTGGACTGTCCAAAGTGTTGTCTTTTCCTGTCCATTAGTGAAAATAGCAGGTTTAAAAACTACAAAATCAATAAATGTTCATGTATGACGTAGTGATCTGCCCTGAAAGCCATTCGCCTTAGAGAGCGAACTTCCAAAATGATTACATTGATGATGGTGGTGGCGGTGCAATGATACCAGGAAAGTTAACATGTTTGCTGAACCATTCATTTAGTTACCTTTCTTCCTTTTTTGTCCCTTTCACATCTACGTCACGTCCACCACACCATCAAAAAACATATTTGTGCAATTGAGATAGATGACCATGATGACAGCAATGTGCCCAGTCCAGTTCAAGAACAACGAACACTTTTCCTGCAATAGTTTTCGGTGGTACTATGAAATGGTAACCAAAACCAATTGCATGTGCAGTTATAAAACATCCCGCATTCACATATTCCATAATTCACAACAACTCTGTATTTTACGAGGAACGCGGGAAACAAGCAGAAAGAAAGTAAAAAAAATGTGATCCAGAGTAAGCACGCGAGTGAAAGAGTAAACATTTTTGTGTGAATGAGTGACTGTTGTGGTGGTGGTCACATGTGGTCATCAATCATTTTTTTGTTTTCATTTTCAAGTCAGCTACTCAATGCGTCATATTGTATATTATAATGGTGGTTTAGAGCCGTGAAGCTTTCATGGTTGAAAGTGATCCGATTCTTACATTTCCTCCCTTTTTCATCGAACAAATTCAACTTTAAGTCAAATTACACTAAAGCCATCACACATCACATCATCATATCTTTCCACGCAGAGTAGCCGAAGGGAAAGAAAATTCACTAAAGTACACGTAAATCCACTAAAAATTCGGTAAGAAAATCTCTGAGAAAAAGAGAAAGCAGCATGGTAGCAACATCGCATTTTGCGTTTTCCAATGAAATGTTACATATATGAAATACAATATACAATATACGCATAGGCATAATGCATATGTACATCGAACACAATATCATCACTATCACAGATTTAATTTCATATTCAGTTATACATGCTGGATAAACATGATAAATCATGCGTTTGTGTGGACTAAAGATTATTATTATGTATACTGTATATATGCATATTATTATGTATTGATATTAAACTGGGCCCTTTGAAAGCAAAGGATTTTTTCTCAATCGTCGTCTGTGCAATGTTAAGGCTCGGCTGCGGTGGTAAATTAAATGCAAAAATGTTCCTGGTATGGAACGGCATAAGATTGAATGAATAAATTGGTTGGTATTTCGGGGTGAATAGAGAATAGTAAATTGGGATGGATTTGATGGATGTTGATGTTGTCCGTCAGCTTGATAAGTACCTAAAAGAAAAGAGAGTAGCAGGTTATCTGCATCTTTTGAGGATCTCTCCCATCTCATTCCAATACTTTACCTTATCAGTCTGACAGTAAATTTAACTCTTTGGTATTATGACGTACACGACATAATTTATACTTTATGGATACATCTTTGTTATTTTACTAACACAACTTTTCACACATTTTTCTCCGTATTACGGATTTGAAGAAGATTTTAGATGGGAATGGGAGAGATGTTGCCCATCAAAATATTTTCGCACTACTTTGCGATATCATGCTTACTGTGACTTTTTATCATGCAAACCGTAGACCTGGGTTAATATCGTTCGTACAAATAGAGTAGTTAGTTATGACAGCAAGGTCACATCCACATCCTACTCTATAAATTGAACAAGAAAAACTCGAGCAAACTAATTGCGTGTGAAATGAACTAGGCAACAGTGAGAAAGTTCATAAATACAAAAAAGAAAGCATGCACTACAAAATGATCTGCTATATTTTTAAAGCACTACACTTCCAATCTTCTTTCTTTCTTCTCTGTTTTGATCTTTTGTTTTTTACTAGTACAACTTTTAGATTGAATCTTTTTTGTTTTGTTTACTTCGTATCACTCACAGTCAGTCATCAATAAACTATCTGACAAGCTGCTACTCGAATGACAATTCAAACTTTAAAGTATGGACATACATACCCTGTCCTGCCTTACCACGCCACTGCGGAGAACTAAGTTTTAAACTTAAAAACCAAAGTTTGTTTGCTTGAATATTTCATGAAATCGTAAAGATTGTAAAGTAGTTTGCCTTTTTGTAGACGAAGGTGTAGTTACTTACCACCGACCACCATCCTCAGCCCCCCCCCCCAACAACACCCCACCACTTTAAAATGTAAAACCACCTAAAAGTTAATATCAGGTGTTGTAACAAAAATGTTCCATTTTACACATTTCCCATTCCTTTCGGAAAAAATCAACCTTATTTTTTACTTCTACGACTTTATTTTCTCATTCACCAAATTTAATGCTCTCTGCGGCTCTACATTTATTTTCTCAGAACCCCAAAAACTATTTACATGTCATGGCATCCCTTAACACTTTTTAGCTCACTCAGTCACTCAAAAGTCGAAGTAGTTTGGCTAGAAAAGGGCAAAAAAAGTTGTGATCTTGAATAGCAATTTTGTGTACTCCGAACTTTTAGTCACTTAAAAGGTGTGATGGTTTACTTTTACGATGCGTTGAATAAATCATTTGATACATCGACCTATATTGTAGTTTTTTAAATAACGAAATCAGTACTACAAAAACAAGTGTACAAATTGTTTGACGGTTTTAAGGAAACTGTGAACTGCGGGTCAATTGGGCACATGAATTTTTCACGAGGAACTAAAACAGTTGTGGTGGCAGCCGCTGAAAAAAAATGATAAAAATTGTTGCCCTCATCGTCGCCACGATGAAAGGAGAAGCATCTGAACATAGAATTAAATTTATTTACTTTTAACAGTATTCCCATTCGGAGAAAAAATACATTGCTTTCTTCCATGGTGGCGTTGCGTTCCAGGAGAGACCAAAAGTAAAAGTTGCTCTGGCACAACAACCACACACATTGAATTTAATATATATTTGTTATGTTTATATGCCAACACCACAAAACAGAGAATGTATTTTTAACTGGTACAGATATCTAGTTTACCTTAGCCACTTGGTTTAGTTTAGGACAAGGTAAAAATGACAGATGATTTTACCAACTTTCACTTCAACTTCTCGCTTCAATTTTTCTTGAAGCAGCAAGGATGGTAACATACGTTTGACATGACATGACATGACAAATCTTTTGTCTCTTTTGAATAAAGGTTTTATTTCAGGTAAACATAATTTGTGGGACTGAAAAGTTGTGTTTTGTAGGCAAGGTAGATTTTTTAGCTACTGCATTAAAATTGAAAAAAAAAGTATTGAAACATGGTCAGAAATTGTGGCTGCTCAAACTTCTGGGAATTTAATATGCATACTTTTTAAACCGATCTGAAACTTGCTTTTGCAGAAATCGTAGACAGATACATTTTCAATATTGAACATTATAAAACGGCTAACAAGTTCCTTTGCAAGTAATTTAACAAAGGTTTTTAAGTCTAAATTCCAATGACATATTGCTTCCATAAGAATATTTTGGTTGTCATATAAACAGGTAAGGTAATCCTTTTATGTTGATTTATTCAAGTGTTATGATGAGGTTTGGTAATCAGATTACAATAAGCTCTGATTTCCTCCTCCCATCAAAACTTTCTCAGATTAGAATCCCCATCTAGCAAAATACTTGGAATCAAATTCACCAGAGAATTATCCAAATTATTGTAAAGTTTCATACAAAATGAATTTTTAGTCGTTCAACTCAGTTTCTGTCAAGAGTTTCAACATAAACGATTTGAATAGTCATGTTGACGTTCCCCTTGTCAATTTGTCGTAGTAAAACTATCTATATTTTTCTTCAAAAGAGCATCTTACTTTAACCTTGAAACACACAAACTCAAGTACTTGTACAGTTTTTTTTTTGAAAATCTCAACTTGTGGCCAGACATTTAGTTTGTTTGAGTAGTGGTTATGATGATGTGGTATGTCATGTCTATGTCTTCCTTTACAGTACTACTTCCCCAGTGCTGCTTGCTAGCAGTTTAATTTTATTTCGTGGAAATGCTGATGAGCAAAAATGCCACATGATACACGTGCCTTCATCTACAATGGAAGTACTCATACATATGCACAGAGATACTTTATGAAAAATAGAAAGGGGAGAAATGTTTATAATAACCATATCTCTGAATTCACCTTTACCATTCCTGTCAAATAAATTGCTTAGAACCAGACATCTTTCCGTCATCATAATCATCATCATTTTTAATGGATTCCACTTTGCTCCCATTCAAATTACTTGGAAAGTTGTCATTCTTTTTTTATTAAAATTTCTTCCTTTTCCCTGTTCTTGTCTATGAAAAGAATGCATATGCTTTGTACAAAGGATGTCTGTTCCTACTAGCTTGCTTCCAATTCCGCGTAGAATATGACGACGCACAGTATGAAATTTGACATTTTTTTGTGCCAGGGTATTAAATTCTACTGAGAATTAGATATGTTGTAGAAAATTAAATTTGCTGACGAATGATATGTCACATGCCGGGTCAAA